>RJWM01008329.1:0-25247 GCA_004363535.1 Dasyprocta punctata | reverse complement strand
GTGGGAGTGTAGACTGGTGCAGCCACTGTGGAGGTCAGTGTGGAGATTCCTCAAGAAGCTAGGATTAGAGATCCCATTCAACCCAGCTATCTCACTTCTGGGCATTTTCCCAGAAGAATTGAAAACATCATACCACAGCGATATCTGTGCACCCATGTTTACAGCAACACAATTTGTAATAGCCAGATCTTGGAAACAACCCAAATGCCCATCAACCAAAGAATGGATAAAAAAGATGTGGTATTTTTATACAATGGAGTACTACTCAGCTATTAAGATTGCAGAGACTTTTATAAGTAAATGGACACAACTTGCAACCATACTCATAAGTGAGATAAATCAAACCCTCATGTGTAAATACCGTATTGTCTCCCTAGGGTAAGAAACTGAAAAAGTATATATGATCCAAAATCTATAAATAAATACTATGTAAGGGTAAAAAACAGCTCAAAGAGCAAAAGTAATTCGGAAGGGAAAAGGGGGAAAGAGGGAAGGGAAAAGGAAAAGATATAAATCTGTATATATGTATATGTAAGATAACTAAAACGAACACACTGCTGAATGTATGTTATTGAGAAAGAATAATTAATACTCATATGATTGGATCAATTTTACATGTCTATATCTGTTAATGTAAACAACCATTTCAAAGATAAGGATTCACAATATTGCAACCAATGTCAAGTTTCTATCATCCTGTTTTGTAAACCTGCAATGTTACTGTTGTGCATTTACTCTAGTCCTTTGGTTTGTCTCTTTTGCTTTTTGTCTTTGTTATATGTCTTTTTTTTCTCTTAAATAAATAAAAAATTAAAAAAAATAAAAGATACAAAGGATACAACTTTTCCAAGAAGTGATTAATTTTTGTCTTATAACCCAACAAGTACATGCTTGTTTTGGGTTTTACTTTACAACACAAATATTTAAAAGAGTTCCAAAAAAGAAAAAGGAGATCAATGTAGCAAAATCTCAAAATAACTGTTATTAGGTGATGAGGATATAGGGATTTATTGTAGTCTTTCAAATTTACAAGTCCTTAAAATTTTCATACAGTTTAGTGGGAAGACAGTAACAAACACAATGATAAGTGCAACAGGAAGAGCAGAAGGCGAATGGGACCAACAGCGATTTCAAGTCCCAGGGCTCTAGGAATCTACGGCAGAAGAATCACAAGTTTGATCCAAGCCGGCAAAACTTGGCAAGACCCTGTCTCAAAATTTTAAAAAGGGCTAGCTAGGGATGTAGCTCAGTGTCAAGGACTTGGGTTCAATTCCTATGTGTGTGTGTGTGGGTGTAATGTATGATGATGATAGGAGTTAGTAATTTCATTTAAGGTTGGCAGAGCACTTCAGATCTCATTGACATTAATGTCTAAGGGCTGGGAATTTAGCTTAGTGGCACAAGCGCCTACCTGGCAAGTCCAAGGTCATGAGTTTGATCCCCGGTACCAAAAAAAAAAAAAAAAAAAACATAAAAGAGATTCACGTTTAAGCCAAGGCATGCTTACAACCATCTCGGGGCTCAAAACACCCAGGGGAAAAACTGAAAGGTATAAAACACATCTGGAAAGAAGTCTAAAAGGTAATTGGGTTGTCTAAACAGTGAAATTGCTGAGAAACTTACAAACATTTTTTTTTTTTTTTTGGTCAGTACTGGGGATTGAACTCACAACCTCGTGCTTGTCAGGCAGGTACTTAAGCCACTGAGCCAAACTCTCGGCCCTAGTTTTTTGAGGCAGGGTCACACTATGTAGCTCAGGCCAGCCTTGCTCATGTTGCCTCAAACTCATAATGTTCCACCTACCTCAGCCTCCTGGAGTGCTGGGATTAAAGGTGTGCGCCACCACGCCCTGCTCTCTTACCAGCATTTTAAGGACTTAGGTTTGTCAGAAAAAATAAGCAGAAGGCAATGGATAACTTTAAAGTACCTTAAGAAAAAAAATATTGCTGGGTATGGTGGTGCACACCTGTGATCCCAGTCCTCAGGAGACTGAGGCAGGACAATCGCGGTGAGTTGGAGGGCAGTCTGGGTTACACAGAGTTCAAGGCCAGCCTAAACTACATAAGACCCTGTCTCAAAAAACAAACAAACAAACAAAAAACAAAACAAAGAAAAAAGGGTTTTGGGGGCACACAACAGGGAATGGAGCCCAGGGCCTTGTACATGGTAGGCAACTAACTGCCTTACCACTTAACTTCACCCAGTTCTTATAAATTTTAATTTGAAATAGGGTCTCCCTAAATTGCCCAGGTAGACCTTGAATTTGTGCTCCTCAAGCCTCAGTCTCTAAAATAGCCAGGATTAAAGGAATGCACTGCCAAGCCCAGTTAAGAAAAAAATTCTTTATTCAATGAAAATCTTTCAAAAATGAAAGAAAATGAAGTATTTAAGATACATAAAAGCTAAATGAACATCATCAATGGAAAATGCAAATGAATGTGTTATAACAGAAAACAGGTCAGTAGCTACTTAGGGGTGGAAGAACTAAAAACAGGCAGCAAGAAATCATTTAAAACTGATGAAAATGTCCACTATGACGGTGGTGGCTTCTCAGTTACATCCACATCAAAACATACAATTTTACATTTTAAGTATGTGCAATTTAAGATATTTCAGTTATATCTCAATACCATAAACAGCATTTAAAATGCTATTTTTGGGGGCCAGGTATATAGCTCTAGCGGCAAAGTGCCTGGTTGGCAAGCACAAGGTCATGAGTTTGATTCCCAGTACCAACAATAATAAATAAATAAATAAATAAATAAATATATAAAATGCTAATTTTACATGAAGGAGACAATATGATGTTTACACATCCAAGTCTGGTTTATTTCACTTACGAGTATGCTTTCAAGTTGCATCCATTAACCTATAAAAGTCTCAAGTTTATCTTTCTTTACAGCTGAGTAGTAATCCATTGTATAAAAATACATCTTTCTTTTTATCCATTCCTCAGCTGAAGAGCATTAGGGATGTTTCCAAGATTTAGCATTACGAACTGTGCTGCTATAAACATAGGTGTATATATATCCCTATAGTATGTTTTCAATTCTTCTGGGAAAATACCCAGAAGGGAAATAGGTGGGTCAAATGAGACCTTTAATTTTAGTTTTTAAAGAAATCTACGCACTGATTTCCACAGTGCTTGTACCAGTCTATATATCCACCAACAGTGCATACGGGTTCCTTTTTCCTCACAGCGCCATCATTTGTCATTGGTTGATTTCTTGATGATAGCCATTCTTTCTGGGATGAGATGGTATCTCAGTGTTGTTTTATTTTGTATTTCTTGAATGACCGATGACTTTGAACATTTTTTCATGTATTTGTTTGCCATTTGTATTTCTTCAGCTGACAAGTGTGCATTTATCTCAGATGCTCATTTTTGGATTGGGTCTTTACATTTTGGGGGCCTTATCTTTTTTAGTTCTTTTTATGTTCTAGATAGAAGTCCTTTGTCTGTGGAACAGTTGGCTAAGATTTCTTACCAATTTGTGGGTTTTCTTTCCCCTCTGTTGGACATTTCCTTTGACATGCAAAAACTTTTCAATAAGATGAGATCCCAGTTGTTGATTTTGTGGAGCACTTCCTGTGCAGTTTGGTTTTTGTTCATGAACTGTTTGCCTTATCCTTGTGTTATCAAGATTTCTACCAACTTTGTCTTCCAGCAGATTTAATGTTTCTGTTTTAATATTTAAGATATTTGAAAGAGTAAATAAAACCCAAAAGGTACAACATTTTGTGAAAGGGAATGAAACTGCTCAAAAGGAAAGAACAACTGGGATGGGGAAAAAGGGAAAAGAAGTGTAAAAAATACATAGATATATTTATATATATACAAACACACAAAGATAGCTAAGATAACTGTACTACTGATTCTATTAATTCATAGAAACTGTAATTGCTTATATCGTTTGACCGGTTTTGCATGTCTGTGTCTTGTAATCTGAGCAATTATTTTGAAGATAACAATATGCAATATAGTGACTATTATTAATTTCCTAGCAGCTTGTTTTGGAATCCTGTATTGTTTCTATTGTTTTCTTTTAATCTCTTTAAAATAAAAATTAAATGCTATTTTTAAAAATGAAATGTTTCCCAGGAATAAAAACTCAGATAAATACATAATGACTGAGTCTCAAAATAAGAAAAAGACACAAAAGGAATGCATACTTGTGCAAATATTGAGGATAAAAAGACTGTCCCTCTTATTCTCAATCAACAATTAAAACAGAAGACGTCCATGAACAAATGTATGGGGTTTCTTTTTTCCACACGCCAAGCAGTGTCAGGTCCTTTACACTGAAGATCAGTTCCTAAACTGCCCCCTCCCCACTTCAGATTGCAACTGCTAGCCTCCAGGTTGCTTAACTGAGTTCCTGACTATGAACTGGGGTTCACATATCACTCTCCCTTCATTGGGTTAACTTGCTAGATAAAGCAGATCACAACTCACAGAAATACTTTCCTTTTTATTGGTTAGTTACAAAGGATACTGCTGAACACTCTCCAAGAACATTACTTACTCTCCAAGAATCTCCAAATCAGTCTTCTTCTGGGACTTTTAGGTAAGCTTCATTACATATTCATTCAATCAGTGATCAGCCTTATCTTTAGCCCCTCTCCCCATCCAGAGTGTGAGATAGAGTTCACATTCCAACCTTCTAATCATGCCAAGGTCATTCTGGAGACTGGTTAGCATTCTAAAACTACCTAGGGACTCTCAGCCATCATTCAACTCATTAGCACACAAGGGGAGGCATTGCTTTGGAGAATTCAAAGATTTTAGAACTTGTATACCAGGGACAGGGATGACACCAAATACATGTTTCACAATACCACAATACCATGATATCACTTATATAACACTCTAAAAAGCAACAATGATCATAAAGCAGATCAAATGATTCCTGATGTTCACTGATAAAAGAACTTTCTTTTTGGAATGGAAATGTACATTATTATCTTGATTATACTGGTGGGTTCATACCAGTGATGGTGAACCTTTTAGGGTTTTTAATAACAACCTGCTACAGCACAGGTACCATAGGTTCACCAGTGAATGTATAGACCAAAGTATAAACTTGAAACTTGTGTTTTTTACGGTATACAATTTATACCTCAATAAAGGTGTTTTAAAAACATTTTTAAACTCCTAGTTATAATTAATTACATATACATACCTCTAACTGCTGCTGCTCCATTTTAGTCAGTAAAAATTTGGAGTAGATATTGCTCTTTTCAAGCAAATGTTGAAGTCTTCGATATCGAATTTCGGTGGACTCTCTGTCCCAAGACAAGCGAGCCTACCCAAGAGAAATTCCCCATAATTACTTAGGTAGGCTGATTTTTTTTTTTTGCATAAAGCTTAATAAAAACGGCTAAACAAACACTCTTCGGGTTTAAAATACTTCCTAAAAATAATGAAAAAAGACTCTTACAAGATTAATTTATTAAAGATAGTTTAGTTTTTAAAAATAGAACAGATAACTTTTTTAAAAAACGCATTTACTAGGGGCTAGCATATCTATTTTCAGAATTTTAAAATTGTGCTAAAATATTCAACACACCAATTTCTTACCCCTTTCCCCTCCCAAGTATTGTTTGCTCCTAAGTTTTGACCTATATCCTTTAGCTTTCTTTTTCTTAATACCTTTATACTTCACTTCTGCATACTCTTACTACAAACCTCTGCTTTCTACATTCCTATAATATAACACATATTTGTCCAGTAATTTCTATGCTTAAAATAGTCTAGCAGAGCCTGGGCTGCAAACTGAGCCCAAGGCCACCCTGAACTGCATAGGGAGACCCTGTCTCAAAAAAAAAAAAAAAAAAAAAAAGGCTAGTGGAGAAGGAAACTTCTTTATTTAAAGTCACACTAACAGAAAAGGTAAACAGCTTCAAAGAATAGTAACAGAAGGCACAAGATAGAAAACATGAATTTTCAATTTCCAATGGAAAATTCCATGCAAATCACTATAGTAGGCTAAAGTGAGTCAAGTGAGAGTTGAATTTATCTACTAAAGCTATGGTACATGTAACTTACAATTTTCTCCTAAGAAAGTATGTGTGTGTATATATGCATGGGCACACACACACACACAAACATTCTAACTGTAGACCAGGACAAAGGTGGTAAGAGAAATCAATGACTCTAACAAGGATGCAGGATTGAGAACTACAGGATTATCCCTTTAAATGTAAATTCCTTACTATCTACCAACAAGTACATATATACTGACCTAATCCACAAAGAATTAGAAATTCCTGATTAGAGGAACACAGGAAAACTGATTTTTACTACAGATGAAATGGCATTAATAATCTGAAAATACTAACGATTAAAAGACACACAAGCCATGCATGGTGGTAGATGCCTATAATTCCAGCTACTTTGGAGGCTGAGGCAGGGAGGACCATAAACTCAAGCCCGGCCTGAACAACTAAAATCTGTCTCATCAAAACAAAACAAAACTTATATTTAATACTAAATTACACAGTAAACTCAAAAACCCTGAAAAATTCGAAAAATTCTAAAATCTGGAAAGTCACTTTCAGGAAAGAGATAACATTTGTATTGTCTAAAGGACAGACAAATGAGATAAAAAATTTTATCGATTATGGTATAAATTCCTACATTCATATTAGCCTTTGCAACTGAACTAAAAATTCTAATATAGAATTAAAGAGACCTTTACAGATTCAGTAATATATCCGCAATATTTCAAAACTTTCCTAGCATCATCATCATAATTATTATTACTGTGGTACTGGAGACTGAAGTTAGGGCCTGCCTCCAGACCTACCTATAGTCCCAGTCCCTTATTTTTTTTTTTATTTTATTTATTTATTGGCACCAGGGATTGAACTCACAATCTTGCGCCTACCAGGCAGGTGCTTAAGCCACTGAGCCAATCTCCCAGTCCTAGTTTTTGGAGACAGGGTCGCACTATGTAGCTCAGGCTGCCCTTGCCCTCGCGCTGTAGCCCACGCCAGCCTCGAACTCACTTCGTTCCTCCTACCTCAGCCTACTGAGTGCTGGGATTAAAGGCGTGCGCCACCATGCCCAGTTCCTTATTTTTTATTTTAAAACAAGGTCTTGCTAAGCAGCTAAGCTGGGCTCGAACTGCTGCCCTACTGTAACAGCCTCCCAAGATGTCGGGATTAAATGCAGGTAACATCCCTCTGATTCAGCAGTTTGTTACACAGTAGCAAATGGTACCTCTACCTATGGAAAGCACCAACCCAAACACGTTAGTGGTTAGAATTCACCAGTATGCCAAAGAACACTGATGGCTGCAATCTCCACTGTCCACCCCAGTATGTTTTAACACCAGTTCCAGTTGTTTTGAAGTTCTATTTTAGTTCATACACAATATTGTACTGTGTGAATCACTTTTTACCTTTCCAAGAAACCTTACCAATTTTAACCTTCCTCCTCCCTACACCAAAGGTAACAATGCTACTCCAAAACCTACCAAGGACTGCTTTCAAAAGGAAATGCAGATGAAAAGTCATTACAAAATAACTGAATCACAAAGTCATTCGCCAGGCTTTTCACAAAAGTTAAAGGCTTCTCATCAAGGAATTTAAGTTAGCTATTTCTTTCTTTGTATTTCTAAATACATGCCCATAAATATGTTGTTCCCTCAAGGCTTTAAGTTTTTTGACCTCTGGGGAAATGTTTTTAAATCTCAAATAAGCTATTTTTAAAAGTTATTCTAAGAATTTTCTAGTCACCTGGGTAGTAACTTTTTATGACTCAAGTGCAAAACCTCATCAAATCTTTCAGTACCTACGTGTAAAGAGATGACCTCTGACGTTTGTTTTATTATGGGCATTGGCCCCAAGACCTGTATTTTACAAGTTACTGAGTTACATGGCTAGTAGCTATACTTATTATTCTCATAATTTTGTGAAGAACGTGGTAATTATAAAAAATTACTTTATCATCATTAGCTAATTAATAAATACCTACTAATCATCTCCTATATTTTAGGTACATAGCCTACAAAGAAAAGCAAGAAGTGATATACCCTTCAAGAAACAAAGTGATGCCTTCACTCTAGAGTCTCTGAAGCAAGAGCACAGCTGAGGCCAGCCTGACTTCATAGTAAACTATAAAGCAAGATCCTGTCTCAAATACAAAAACAAACCAACCAACCAACCCCAGGTTGATCACTTAGGCAGAAAACCACCAAAGAAGGAAAATGTCACCAGACCTGGATTCCAGCCCAATCTCTGATTAATATTAAAGGCTTTCTTCTGTCTAGTACATTGTGACTACAAGTTTTAAAGATCAATGTTTGCCACCAAGCATACCATTAAGGTAGTACTTTAAAATGGAAATAAGGATAACATAGGAATGCATTCTGTATCGACTTTGAAAAAAAGCAAAATGGCCAAACAAGCAATTTTAAAAGCTCACTCAAAAGAGATCACTTTAATTTCAAGACTCACAGAACCTATATTCAAAGCACATGTGAAGATTTCTCAACGAGAGCATCTGTAAACATTCACTAAAAGATAAGAAGCAAAGCTGTTTAAAAGTTTAGGAAAGCTCCAACTAAACAGAAAAGGAAAGAACACAAATCATATCTCTGGGGAAGCCTCAGGTCAGATCAGAAATTAACAATGTTTAACTCGTTCCTAAATTACCTTTTCTAGCATCTTCCGCTCTCTTTCAAGTCCTGCGGCTTCAAGTTGTTCTTCCTCCTCTAGCATGGCTGGGGTAATCACGGCTGTCTCTGGTTGTTCAACCATTTCTGCAGCTAGGGACCCTAGGAGGGCAAAATAGTTTTAAACTGTAGTTTCCAAAGTTACCAACTTCTCAACTCCGATACACTTAGAGCAAGAGTCTAAGACCCACGGGGCGTTAGCATCACCTTATAGAAGACCCCAGTTATCCGCATCGCCACCAATTTTCTAGATCCGTTTATAAATTGGGATGCTCGGGAAAAGCAGCTCCCCGTCTAAACCGCTCTATGCCAGGCAAACAGGTGCGTCTGCTAGGCGGCCTTCCCTCAGCGCCCCACAGCTTCTCACCCACAGTACCACCCCGGTGTCGGCTCCCTCCCGCAAGCTCCGCCGCAGCCTCCATGCTGCCCACCCCAGCCCGAAGGAAGGTTCTCGCCACTCACCGCCGCTGCTTGCGGGCCGCTCCGCGGGCATGGCTGCACGCTCACCAGGTCGACTCCTCTGGGCACTTGCAAGGCCGCGTGACAATTACCCACACGAGGACAAGGCGGCCCAGCGTTCTGACCAAAACCCTAGCCAGGGAAAAACCGCGCGCTTCTCCTTCGCGGGAAACCCTGTGGTCTCGCGATAACTCGAGCTCCCCGCCCGCCCCTACCGAAGCTACGCGAGATTTGGTGTGGGCGGTGTTTTTGTCGGGAGCCAGCTTGGGAGAGCAGTGAGCGGTTGCTGGCCTCCTTTCTCCGCAAAACTGGGCGCTGCTGAATACCTTTACCTGCCACTGTGCTATCAAGCCGTCTCGGGACTGGACCGCCCATTTCCTCGTGCTCAGTGTTTGATGATGGTTCCGGACTGTGCTTG
Source organism: Dasyprocta punctata (assembly GCA_004363535.1). Classification (NCBI taxonomy): domain Eukaryota; kingdom Metazoa; phylum Chordata; class Mammalia; order Rodentia; family Dasyproctidae; genus Dasyprocta; species Dasyprocta punctata. Next base: position 15,689 of record RJWM01008329.1, on the reverse strand, counting down.
GCGTCTCACACACTGGCCGATGTGTTTGAACACCCCCAACCGGCGGTCCTTTAGGAAAGATGCGCTACTCTGCAGGTGAGGACAGCCGACAAGAGTATTGGCAAGCTCGCCAGAGCGTAGTTCACATTTTTGAGTAAAAATCCTCCGGAAATGGCCCAGAAGGCTCTTGCAGGTGGAGAGGGGGACATAGGAAATTAAGATTACGGCAGGATTCAAGAAAATTCTTTAGGATAAGGGAAAGCTGAATGCAGAAGAGACAGAAGACTCAGGAACCAACAAGAAATTGAGTGGGTACTAAAGGAGCAGGGACGTTTCTTGTTTATGTTTTTCGCTTAAGCCTTCAGCTCCAATTATTTCTTGTCTGTAACCCTTTACAACGATTTTTTGACCCCCTCCTCCCACCTAGTTTCTCACAATCTATGATACACCTGTTTTCTTTCATTTGACTCCAACTCTTAATGACTGTATCTGTACACAATGTAAGAGTTTATAAGGCACGTCCTACATAACTATCTTTAGTAGCCTTCTAACACTAATAACGAAACATTATTTTTATTCCTACATATTATAGGTGAGATAACTGATGAAGTGTAACGTCAATTAATATTTACTCTTAAGCTGTACCTTTACCTCCAATTGTATCTCAATAACGTAAGGCCATATTACTTTGTCATATTTCTTCTGATTTGATTTTTAAAACTACGTGAACCCTTGAAAAGTAAACACGGGCTTAGGACGTAGCTCAGTGGTACAGTACTTGCTTAGCATGTGCAAGTCCTTGGGTTCAATCCCCAGCATTGCAAAATATGAAAGAAAAAAAACTAAACATGTCTCATCAAATCTTTACTGAGCCTACACATCTTATGATGTTTTAAAAGTGTAAATCAAATCCTTTCATTTCCTTGCTCAAGGTCCTCTAATGGCATTCCTCATAATAAAAATCTAAACTCTCTGGGCCTAAGAATTCCTAATTGATCTGTTCTCTGCCCATCTCTCCAGTTTCAAGAACCACTTAACCTTTTTTTTTTTTTCCCCCTTGTACTGGGAATTGAATCCAGGGCCCTGCACATACTAGCTAAGCCTTGTACCACTGAGGTAATTACCAGCCCAAACTTAACACTTTTATACACAAATGGACTTCTTGCCATTTCTTAGTCTCTTAACCTCTAGTCTACCCAGTTTTACTCTTGCTTTTCATTCTTTTTGTATGGCTTACATTTTTATTTGATTCAGATCCCCACTTAATGTCACTTCCTCAAAGGAGAACTTTTCTCTAAACATTTATCCTGTATCCTCATCACCTTATTCTTCATATTTTGTTCTAATATCTATTACTTATCACCATAGGACGTTTTATACAGTTGTTGCTTGCACTACAGTGTAAACTCATGTCAGAAACACTGTCTTTTATTTACTATTGAGTTGGTAGTACTCAAAATAGTTCCTGGTATTACCTATGATAGATTTGGTCTATTTCTCATTGAATTTATCTTTCACATATAATTGTCCCTTTAGAAAGATTATGCAACTAACTGAACATTCAACTCAAATTATTTCTAGTTCACTCAGAAACAGCAACATTTAAAGGCTGATTAGAAGAGAATGAACTAGTACAGATCAAAAATAGGAGTACTGAGCCATGCTCAGTGAGGCATGCTGGTAATCACAGCTATTCTGGAGACTCTTTTTAAGATAAAAAAGGTTGAGTATATAAGTGAGTTGCAGTCTCCAGTACTGTCCCATCAAAGGTGGGTATCAGGTTGGGAGTATAACTTACAGAGCTTGCCCAGCATGCAAAAAAAAAAAAACCCAAAGAGGAATACCAGAAGAGTATGGAGTCAGAAAAGACAGGGACAAAAGTAGTTCCACAAAGGGTTAACAGTGTTAAAAGGGACAGATCTAAACAGGCATTTTTCATAGGAAGATGTATAAATGGCCAACAGGTATATGAAAAAAGTTCAATAAAAGTAATCTGGGAAATGCTAATCAAAACCACAATAAAATATCTTACTCCCATTAATATGGCTACTATTAAAAAAATACTAAGTACTGACCAGGATGTGGAGAAAAAGGAACCTTGCACATGTTGCACAATCAAAAAATTAAAAACAGCTGGATGTTGTGGCGTAGCCTTGTGATCCTACCACTAAGTAAGGCTGAAGCAGGAAAACTACAAGTTCATTCCTAGTCTGGGCAAATAAACTTAGTGACTTAGTGAGACCTTATCTCAAAATAAAAAAAAAAATTGACTGAAGATACAGCTCAGTGTTGAGGCCATAGATTCAAATCCCAGTACCTCAAAAATAAATAATAAAAACAGAATTAGCAATCCCACTATTGGGTATATATCCAAAGGAAATGAAATCAGTCTGTTGAAGAGACTTCTATACTCCTATGTTTAATGCAGCACTCTTAATAATAACCGAGAAAGGCAAACAGTCTTAAGTGTCCATCAAGTGGTGAATGGATAAAGGAAATTATGTATACACCATGTAAAACTATTCAACCATAAAAAAAGATGAAAAAAATTTAAAATATACAAGCAAGGCCAGGAATATAGCTCAGAAGCACAGTGTCTGTCTGGCAAGTACAAGGTTGTGAGTTCGATTCCCAGTACCAAAAAATAAATAAATAAAAGTAAATAAAACATACAGGCAATTGGTATACCATATTCAATTTCATATTCTGTATTTTAGGAAAAGTTCTTTGTGGTTGAAAATATACTTTAACCAAAAAAGCAGAAAACCTGACATATACTGACCATGTAAATAACCTGTACCTTCACCTCCAAGTGTATCTCAATAACGTAAAGTCGTATTATTTTGTCATATTTCTTCTGATTTGATTTTTTAAACTATTTACATGAATCTCTGAAAAGCAAATTCAGGTTTATTGCCTGTACATAAGATTGAAGGAAGAAAAACTAGAGTATTTTGGCTGCCAGTACTGAAAGTCTCAAAAGGCCTAGTACATCCTTTAGAAGAAAAATTTGCCTTCTCCTCACCCCCTGCCAAAAAAAGTATATTCTTTTTTTTTTCTCTAGATGTAGTTAACTAAACCAGATATCACCCAAGGTAATGAAGACTCATGTCAAGTAATTACTCTTGTTTGCAAGTTTTATTTACAAAGTAATTGTTACTAGTGGTTTTTAGTGAATTCATTGTATTTACATTTTATATACACATTTATATTTGAAAGGTAAAGAAATTGTACAATAATAAGAAAAAAATACAGTAAGTACATAAGAAAGATTAAATTTAGGCAGGTCATATAACCTCAATGAGATTACTGCCAGAGGTTATATACCCTCTATCAGGGACACCAATACCAAGGAAATTGTTAGCAGAGTTAAAAGGTTATTTTAAAACCTATTAAAACCCTGGACATTCCCTCAATATTTTATTACACTATCACCTTCCACTAAGAAGCCCCTGTTTCAGAAGTTAACTTCTGAGGGTTCCACTAGTAGTCCCTACGCTAGAATGACCCATAGGGTAAAAATATATAGGCACCCTCTGGTCCCATACTCCTAAAGAGGCAGTCACTACACTAACAAGGATCTCAGGCTTGTTAGTTTGAAGACTATACGTACAGATATCACTAACAGAAATAGTGTGCTTAATTATTTCAAACCATATTGCAACATAAAACTATAAATTATTAACCACATAGTATGTTACACAGATACCACTTATAACACTCAAGTGATTTAATTTAGGTTCAAAACATTTAATGCCAGTTTATCAATGATTAATAATGTATTTGCTATACCATCAGTTAGACAGAAAAAAGTTAATTTTACCCTTTTGCTCTTATTTTCACTGATTAGAAAAAATTATGCATAGTATTTCACAAGTCATGGACTTAGCTAGGTGTAAGATTTCAAATTTTAAACTGGAATTAACAAATTTTGTTTCTATAGAGAAGGAATTTTAACTAAAACATACAAAGTCTTTTCAAGTAGTATGCTATTTAAGAACTCTCAGAATTTATTACATTTTACTCTTACCAGTGAAAAGCCATTTATATTTTTAGACTTACTCCCAAAGTCTTCAGTCCACTAAAGTGCAAAGAACCTTCATCCTACTATTTTCTTAAATTACTAGGTGAATAATTTGTTAGATTAGAAAGTGAGAAGAATTCCTTAAGGAAGACAATTTTCCTTCAAGAACAAATAGACACAACTGTGGTACAAAACCTAAATGAAACAATTTTCCACCAGTACGTCCCAGTTCCCAGATAATTCACATTGGCTGCAACCTGCAGATGAAGATAACAACTTTGGTGACTTAATGTACATACAAAATTGCTTATTACTGGTCTATAATACAATCTTCAAAAGTTTGCAACTGGTGATAACATCTGTATTTATGTATTTTGGAGGTTAAAGTAATATTGAACAATTCTACTCTGACTTTCAAAGTGCCTCTGTGGTATATTATTTTAAAAAAGAAAAGATACAAAAATTTGAAGTATCTCTGAAACTATTTAAAAAACTTATTGCATTAGACTGTTCAATCCAAATTTATAGTCTGAAATATCTTTTAAACTTTTTCCTCTGAAAAAATTGGCTATCCCTATAAAATACTTTATTCATTAATACTGTCAATAAATTACTTATTTCATTACTTTGGCCATGGAATTTTGAACCAGCAGTTTTCCACCTCATAATTTTCAATTTCTCCAACATTTTCTTCCATGCTTTTTACATAGGAAACAAATAACTTGTACTTCTCCAAAAACCACTGTTTGTATTTCAATTAGTCTGTTTTGAAGACTAGCTTTTCAGAGCAGGGCTGCTGTTCTTCTCTCCTTCTTTAATATCCTTCATTACAGATGTAAAGACCTGGAAATTATATAAAATAAAAATTAATCCTCAAAAACTACCACTCAAGGCTGAGGATGTAGGTTGGTGATATAACACCTGCCTAGCATGCATTCAAGGCCCTGGTTTCCATCCCTCACACCATAAAAAAGGTTAAAGAAAAGAAAAACCTACCACTGAAATTAGAGAGATTTAGGTAACTATAGCTTATTAACAAAAAGCTTTAGAACACTTGCTGTCCCCTGAGAAATGACTTCTGTGGATTGCGGTTAAAAAATACTAGTGAATTTACACAAAACTAAAACCCTTGGTTTGAATAGGTGGAATGGGAGCAATCTGTTTTAAACTCTTGTTTTTTCAAGGTCAGAATTTTATTTCAAAGATAACATATTTATTAATTTAAGAACCAGTATTTGAGAAATGTGTAACAACTTCACCAAAAAAATCAAAAGACTGTTTTAACACAGCTATTAGAAGTGAAAACATTTCACTGTACCTGAGTCCATTTTTTGGTGCTATTCTGCATCTGAATTGCTGCAATACAGCTGAACAGCTTTTCTGATGTGATATCTTCTGGTAATTTAGTTAGAAACTGTGCTATGTGTATAAAGTCCATCTGTAGGAGAATATCTTCATATAATCGGAGGATTCCTAATCCTGTCCTAAATAAAAATTCCTCCCCATCTCTGCAAAATACATCCCAAACTCGACAGGCCAGATCCAGTGGCAGCGATTTGCTATATAGTGTGAAGATCCTAAAATTAGGCGGAAAATAGTCATTGAAGGTTTTCATTCATTCATTAAGCATCTCTATAGGAAAAAAACAGTATTTAATTAGAAATAAAAGAGCAAATAAAATATGGCTCCTTCCCTCAAACTTTAAGTACTAAGAAATAAAATTATGTGTATTTACCTTATATTGAGGAAAAGTCTAATACAATCAAAAGTAGAATACCCTAGTGATTAAAGGTATGGGCTCTGAAACCAGAATAAGAAAGCCTGAATTTTGAATTTGCCACTTAATTATACGAACTTGAACAAGATAGTTAGCCTCACTGTACTTGTTTCCTCATCAGTAAACTAAAGATAATAACTATACCTACCTTAAGATTATTTTGAAAATAAAGGAGTTAATAAAGTGCTTAAAATGGTTTCTGACATATAAGAAATGATCAGGACCAGAGTTGTAGCTTAGTGGTAGGGTGACTGCTTAGCATATGCAAGGTTCTGGGTTTAATCCCAGCACCAAAGAGGTAAAGAAATGCTTATTATTGTATGAGGAACCCAAATACCATCTTTTAGTAACATAATACAAACCCATAAAGTCTTTCTCTTTTCCCTTCCATATACATCCATCATTTTGTTTTGCTGTTGAACAGAATCACTGAAATGGTTTTGCTCTTCCTTTCTAACAAACTGTGACTATGTAATTCTTTATGCCATGGTGTTTGAGGTGGCATTCTGGTTGGGGAAGTTGGAAGAATAGGTACTTGTTAAAGAAAGAAGAACCTTTTTTTTTTTTTTTTTTTTTTTTTTGGTGGTACTACTGGGGTTTGAGCCCAGGGCCTTCTCACTGAGCTACATCCCAATCCCTTTTTATTTTGACAAACATTCTTGCTACATCCCTGTGTTGCCCAGGCTGGGCATGAACTTGTAATCCTCCTGCCTCAGCCTCCCAGAGTGCTAGGATTACAAGTGTCTGCCACCAGACCTGTCTAGGATAAAACTTTTTACTCTCATGTGAGGAAGGGAGCTAAAAGCTACTTCCAAAAACAACAAAAACCCTTAGCATTGTCACTTACTCATTTTCCCTTGCAAAATGATTTTGAGATTTGTATGTAGTAAGTTCAACCAAAGTTGTGAAAAAATCCATCTCTACTTCTTGAATTACAAACTCATTTAATTGCATAACAAAAGGCATACTCTTGGAAGTACAGAGACTACACTTCACTATTAAAAATGAGAAAGGGGAACCAGGCATGGTGGTACACGCCTTTAATCCCAGCACTCGAGAGGCTGAGGTTTTTTTTTTCCCCAGTACCGAGGATCGAACTCACAACCTCATGCCTGCCAGGCAGGTTCTTAGGCCACTGAGCCAAACTCCTGGCCCCTCGGGAGGCTGAGATAGGAGGAATGTTGTGAGTTCGAGGCCAGCTTGGGCTACAACATGAGTGCAAGGCTGGCCTGAACTACATAGTGTGACCCTGTCTCAAAAAACTAGGGCTGGGAGTTTGGCTCAGTGGCTTAAGCGCCTGCCTGGCAGGCGTGAGGGTGTGAGTTCAATCCCTGGTGCCACAAAAAAACAAAACAAAACAAAAAAAAGAGAAAGGGTGTAAGAAGTACCAACTCAGTTGTTAATACACAGTACCCATTGCCTGTATCAGTTGTGATCCTAGTATGTTCCATGTTCCTCAAGATTGACAATTGAGGTTTTTTTAATTTAAATCCCTTCCTGACAGAATTAGTATCTAATCTTGGTTCTTTTGAGTGTCGTGATTTTCTTGGGTCCTTTCCAGAGGAACACTAATGTTCCTAGTAGAAACTGAGGTACATATCTTGAAAACTAACTTTCAAAAAAAACAGAACCTAAATAAATGAAGACCCAAATTAGGAAGACATTACATTTGATCAACCTATTTGAGGGTTAGCTGCTCCATCTCTTTGGCAATATTTGCTCACTATTCTAAAATCAATTGGCTACTACTCACCAGGTTAAACCTTCATCTTAGAATAGAAAGTTTTTAATTGGAAAGATGAAAAAAGACATTAGCACCTAAATAAGGTGTTTCTCTGTCAGAAAACTAGATAAACTTTGAAAAACAGATCTTAGTAAAGATACACTGTCATAGTTCTTTATATGGTAAGAATAAAGGAACAGCAATTTTTCTGAAAGCTTAATATATGCTAGGCACGGAATAAGACAATCCATGTAAAACACTTGCACCATAACTCAAGATCCAAATATTACTATTCCCTTTTATAGTTAAGAAATAAACTGAGAAATTCTAATGGCAACCCAGATCCATGCTCTTAATCAAATGTTTCCCACAAAAATAGTGAGTTTTTCTTTTTCTTAGATTCTTTCACATATATTAGGCCATGCATGAGATTTAGTATAGTTCCTAAAACACACAAAACATTATAGTTTATTTCCTTATCATTATCACTAGTTGCTTATGTTACAACTTACCAGTCTATCAAGTATATATCTGGTGTAAGGCTGTACGACTTGAAATGAAGAAACAGTTTAGAGAGATTTTCTTCAAAGAATATTTCAAATGTTGCAAAATATTTCAACATCTGCAGACAGACAAATAAAATTATGAAAAGGTATGCTCTAGAAATAGAGAAATAAATCCTTAAATATTAATAGCACATTTTTTGTATTAGCACTGAGTCTTCTCGTCAAGAATTCTTAAAACTATACTAGTTCAATACAATGTTTATATTTAGATTATCTTAGTCTTCTGATTATTAGTTTGTTTTGTTTTTCACCTTTTTTTGTTGTTTTTGAGACAGGTTTTGCTTTGTAGTTTAGACTGGCCTTAAATTCACTATGTAGCCCAGCCTAACCTCAAATTCATGGCAATCCTCCTGCCTCAGCCTCCCAAGTGCCGGGATTACAGGGGTGCACTACCATCCCAGCTTTGTACTCTTAAGGAGGCATTCAGAATATAGACGTATACAGAACATAATCGACTCCAAATGTTCATACCATGCTGTGATCCACACGAAAAAAGGCCAATTGGCATGGCTTATTCAGGAGATTGGCAAATGCAATGAAGGCATCTGCTTCTTCCAAATTGAGAATGAGTACTGCTGCAATGAAGGACATTCCTTGGACCTTCAAAAGTAAAAGAAAATCACAGTGAATTTAAATAATTCTATACAGTTTATTGTACCCTGAAAAATTAGTCACATTAGAAAAATTTACCAACTTTTTTTCTTTCCACAAAAGGTAAATACAAGGGACCCATGATATTAAGAAATATACCACATTTTACATTTCTTGTTCAAGTAGTATGGTTTAATTAGTATTAGGAAAAACTTAGAAAAAGTATCAGCTGTTACTGGCTACAAAAGCCTACCTCGGTATACTACTTATTTAGTGAATTTCCTATTGGTTGAATTTTTTAAAGTAAATGTATGGAGTCATAAAATTTAGTGAAAAATCAGGCGATTATTTTCTTCTTACAGCATAATTCCAAGAGAGAAGAGGTTGTGGGGGTTGAGATAGCCTGGATTCCTGAGAAAGGAAGAGAAGAAATGGAAAAAATCCATTTCAAAATGGAAAGGAAGCACTGGCAGAAGCAGAAATGGAAACAACAGGACCAGCCAAGTTAAAGCACAAAGATTTACAATGAGAACAATGGAAGATATTCAGGAAAAGTAGGTTGTCCTTATGTGATGGAAGGCCTTGAGTAAAAGGTTAAGACATATAGGTGCTTGTTTGTGAGTTAACAGGAACAACTATACAGTTCTTTAATCAAAAAAATGAAAAAGCTGTCAAGTACTTCAGCCAGAGATTTATATGACAGACTTACACAAGGAGACCACAAAAAATAGCCACATATTTTTAAAGAGCTGCCTACAATCATGATTTGTACTTTTTACTTTATTTTACTTCAGTATGAATTTCCACTCCATTACTATATTATGTTGAGACTTCTCTTGCCAGCATGACTAGTGATGTTTACTGTAAAGTCCAGTAGGAACTTTCCCATCCTCATGGCATTGTCTTAGCTTCTGTGGTTCAGTATTTCTTTGTTCTCCTACTGCTCTGGCTTTTTAAAAATACCTTTTGCAGATTCTTAGTACAATTGCCTGTTTGATCTTCTAGAGTATAAATTCCATGACTACAGAGACTGTAGTAGGCAGAATAATTGTCTCTTGAAGATACTCATTTCCTAATCCCCAGAACCTGTGAAGATGTTACAATGCATTGTAAAAGGAACTTGGCAGATATGATTAAGTAAAACCTTGAGTTAGGAAGATTATCCTGGATTATCTAGGTGGGCCAAACAAAAGCATCACAATGGATCTTGTAGTGAAAAAGGAAGCAGAAGAGTTAACAGAGAAACTTGGAATCCTGAATTGCTGGTTTTGAAGACAGAGATACAGGACCAGAGCCAAAAAATATAGACAGCCTCTAAAAGGTGTAAAAGGAAAGAAAATGCTTTCTACTCTGGGTCCACAGAAGGCAAACAGGTCCACCAGTACCTTGACATGAACTAAGTTAAATCTCTTTCAGACTTCTGACCTGCAGGACTGTCAAACAAATTTCACACTGTTTGAAGCCACTAAGTTTGTGGTAATTTGTTACAGCAGCAATAGGAGAAAGTAATAAAGACCAGACAGCATCTGTTTGTTCATTATTGTATCCTTAGTACTTCAATATTTGCTGAATGAATATAAGAGAAGTGTTAATCATCAGTAATAGAGTGGTAGAAATGCAAATATAAAGGATTAAAGCTCTACTTAACTGAATTTAAAATATTTTGATATATCATTATTTTATATACTATTAAAAGTGCAATAAATTAAACAATGGCAATACTTTATCATTTACAATTTTTATTTTATGCATACTCATAAAGCTATTTAAATCCATTTAGATTTATATCATACTTATATCACTTTTGTGCATAGATGAAAGGAAAATAAAAGTTATGCTGTTTGAGTATAGTCTTATTTATATATTCATGGTGTGATGCACTGAAAAAGACATTTCATTTATGATAGTATTCCTGTCAAAAATGTTTAACTTGAATCTAATCATAAGAAATCATGATAAGCATGTTTTTAAGATGTCCAGTGCAAAAATGGAATCGTAACTAAATTTATGATGAAAAAAACATAAATGTAGCTTAAACATGTAAAGGATATGTTGAATATAAGAATCTAAACTGTTCACACTGCACTTTCTCCATAAGATGATCTCACCATTTTTTAAAATATAACTTGTTCCAACCCTAACCTAGCAGTTTCTCTTTACTATGCCATATTTTTGCCATAGCACTTATCTTTCAATATAGTGTCATTTATTTATTGTTCGTTCTTCCCTTCTAAATTGTAAGCACTATAAAAGGAATAATCTTTTGTTCTCTATAGTATCTCAAGTGATTAGAACAATGCCTAGCATGTAGTGTTAATAAGTATATAAACATTTGAGTGCATGAATGAACAAATAAAAATAAATACGCAACTGAACCAAGCCCATTGTACCAGACTTAAAAAATTCTATTACAAGTGAGAAAATGAAGGTTTTGTAACTTCTGGTTAAACATGACAATTGAATACCCACATGTTTCTTTGTTCCCTCCTAAAACCCAACCAAAATGATAGTAAAGAAAAAACCAAGAGCCAGCTGACACACATGCCTATGATGGCAGCACTCAGGAGTCTAAAGCAGAGGATCATGACTGGGAAGTCAGCCTGGGCTACATAGTAGGCTCAAGGCTGCCTTGCATTACACACACACACACACACACACACACACACACACACACACACACAAATAGAAGGGAACAAAAAAGAGGGTTATTGAAAGAAGTATTAACTTATTAAGAGGACAAACAGAATGAAAAGAATATAAATAATAGATGAAAGATGGCAATAGCATTTTGAGAATTTTTATTTTAATTAAATGGAGATGTTGAAACTGAAGATCAGAGGAGGAAGCCAATGATCAAGCCAATTCAGCCACAAAAACCTGGAAGAGTTAGGTACTGAAGCTACCAGGTATCTCTAAAATTGACAGGGCTAAAAATAGAATTGGCTCAGTCAGTAAAAGTAGCAAATCTCCCCTATCCTGTGTGGACTTAACCTGTATTTCACTTAACCTGACAGAACATAAGAACTTTCTTTTACAGAGGCAAAGACAGGGAAAAGAAGGTTAGAGAGAGTGGGATAAGGCACCACATTGACAACAGAAGTGAAAAAATCCCTAGCTGCACTCCTACAAAACCAGCACCTTGTGAAAAAGATGGAGTTTCCTCTAGATAACTTGATAAGCCCAAGAAAGAGATACAGATATTTAATGTTTATCTATAAACATCTAATAAAACAAAGTATTTTAATAAGAGTATCAGTTAAAAGGTTTATATTCAAAAAACAAGTGAATACTTACATAACCAACATCAGGTCTGTAACATGTATATGCCCCTAAGATACTATGTAAAACATCATGATATGGGCCACCCTTAGGAGAGAAAAATGAAATTTGAAACTATACGAATAATTGTCTCTAAGTTTTCATATAACATGTTAAAAAAAAACTGTAGCATTTCTAATGATTAGTTTTAGTGTATTGTCAAAAATATTCTAAAAGCATTCTGAAAAGATGTTTTCAAAATTATCAATAAAGATATTTTAATCCTGAATAACAAAAGTCAAATATACTCACTTGATGTAAGCTTTATAATCTGCAAACACATTTAAAGACTTTTAGATTTGGTACAACAAAAATATGATGAATACAGATTGTTTTTGTTTTTTTTCCTTTGTTGAAGGCAGAATGGTACTGGGGTTAAATCCAGGGCTTCAAGTGTGCTAAGTCTGTACTCTATCACTGAGTTATACTCCTAGCCATTTCATTTTATTTAATACAAATTTAGCAAAAGAAAACCATCAAGTAACTGAATTAAGTTGTATTAATATTAATATTTTTATTTATTTATTTATTTTTGTCTTTTTGAGACAGGGTCTTGCTATGCAGTTCAGGCTGGCCTTGAGCTCACTTTGTAGCCCATGCTGGTCTTGAACTTGCAACAATCCTCCTGCCTCAGCCTCCCGAGTGCTGGGATTACAGGCATGCGCCACCACACCCGGCTTGTATTAATACTTTCAACCTTAAAACTTTTTATCTCATTTTTTATCAATTTTACAACTTATGAGTAAACTATTTCTTCCTATTTTAATGATAACTATTGAAAATAGTTAACCATTTTTCCCCATAAAATAAACAAACTACTCCTATTTCAGTCACAATTCTGGAAAATTTTAAGTTTAGGGACAGTGTTCTCTATATTTTAACAATTTACTATGCAAAAACTGTTAACAAGGTCAATACAGAATGAAAAGTAAAAGAAATTCTGTGTAATAAAAATGTATGATGGCACATGCTTATAATTCCAGCTACTCAAGAGGCTGAGGCAGGAAGATCCCAAGATTGAAGCCAGCCTGGGCAACTCAGCAAGACCCTGTCTCAAAATTTTAAAAAATGTAACATCTTGAGATATAACGTACCACTCCCTGGGGTCAATCACCAGTACTTATGGTGGAGGGAGGTAATATCAAGTACATAAAAGGTATTATGTACTATGATAACTAATGTATTTTAGTCATTGAAATGAAATGATAGAATTTTCTTTTAAATTTTAGTTTTGCATTTATTATATGTAAAGTTCCCAATTTTTGTAGTGCTATCTTTTGTTTGTTTTCAGTACTGGAGATTGAACCAGGGCCTCAGGAATGCTGGGGAAGTGTTTCACCACTATATTCCATATCCCTAGGCATTTTTGAAACTTTATTTTGTAACAGGGTTTGCTAAGTAGGGATGACCTCAAACTTGCAATCTTTTTACCTCAGCCTCCCAAGTACCTGGCAGTACAAGTGTGAGCCCCCATGCCTAGCTCTTGAGTTTTGGCTTTTTTAAAAACAATAGCTGTGCATTTAGAAAAATTTGTCCCCTTGTATACTGGAATATTTTTAAAAAGTAGTTACAAGCTGGTTAGAAACCCTCACCTTCTGAAAGATGAAGAGAGATGGAAATGTACGGGATATGTCCAACTTAATTAATTCCAGACTGGCCTCTCGGTCAGCAACAGATACACCTGCATTTACCAAGTAAATAAAATTTAAATGATCACTTGGCTGTAACAAGTTCAGTTTTGTAAACACAGAATGATCACATAGCATTTGTGTTAAGGAAAGTTAAAAGGTGAATAATCAAGAAATTTCAAGAAATGTCACATAGTTTTAGAACTTATATGAAGAAAATACATATTTATCAGAAATGTATACAGAGAAGGAATTCTGCTTCCAGCTTTTATGGAATGGAGGGCAGATCATCCTTAACCATAATAACTAAAAAAATCAATTAATTATAAATACATCATTTTTTAAACAGTCACCACAGCTAATACAGTAAGGTCTGTAAGATTTAAATTCCAGAAAGGGAAAGACCAGTGGCCACTTTTCTTCCTAGTGGCCCCTGCCATGTCTGGGAATGAATTTAGAATTGAGGTACTACTCTGCCTGAGGAAAGACAAACTGAAAGAGCTTTTCATGACCAAACAAGACTGATATGATAGATACGACTCCAGAAGACCCCTGATTTTCCCCTATGGAACTTTCGCTGAATATAGAAAGTCAGGCTGGAAAGGCAGAATAAAATCACCCAGAGTCACATAGTACTTTGAAGGGCATCTGATTGGAGGGAAAAGCCTATAATCGAAATAGGACAGTTCTCATCAAGAAATTTGAAACCAGGGATGAACAAATCCAGCTCAATTACTGATTGAATTGAGGTGATAAACCCATAATCCAACTGCCTAGAAGGAAACAGCATGCTTCTTCCAGAGGGGAAATATCAGCTTCAGTTTTTATACTTCTTTCATATATAATGTCTAGCATGTAATTTAAAACTTTAAGAAGCAGAAACTGACATAATCAAGAAGAAAACTGTCCAATAGAAGCAGACCTTCAGATAATCCAGTTTTGGAATTGACAGACAAGAATGTTATCTGTTATATAAATATGTTAAAGGAAGTAGGGAAAAAGAGAAAATGAATGGATGAAAAGATGAAGAAGTTCAACAGAGAAACAGAATGTATAAAGAGAACCAAGTGGACATTATAGAATTACAAAGCATAATATCTAAAATTATAAACTCATTGGATAGATTTAATAGTATAGTGAATAGAAGAAAAGATTAATGAATGTGATTAGAGACTAATAAAAATCATTCAAACTGAAGCAGAGAAATTTTTTTAAAAAAGTCTAATAGTCTTATGGGACATTGTTAAATGGTCTTCCATATACATAATCCCAATATCAGAAAGAAAGTGAGAGAAATGGGGCGCAAGCAGTATTTGAAAAGCTAATGGCCAAAAAGTAAATTACAACTGCAAATTATAAATACTCAGAAAAAAAGAAAACTAATTTAAATAAAACACTACTTCTGATTAAGATAATTATTCATTTCTCTCAGGTAATTTCTACTGATGTACAACTTTCACTATTTACTCATGACAAAATGTCTCAGAAGTCAATGCTTATTGTTTTAATCCTTAAAATTTTAATACCACATAACAATTAGTTTTTGAAAGAATAATGAAATAGCAGAGGTCCTACCAGTATAAAACTTCTAACATCGTCACCTTTCTTGCACTTTACTTCCCCACAAATAGCTGACATAGCTAAATCTCAGAATGATATTTAAACAAACCTGAAAATCAAATCTTCTTTCCACCCTTCTTTAATCAGTTTTCCCCATCCTAATGTTCACTTTTCTAAAACAGAAAAAGGTTTTTAAAAATTTAATATACTCAGAAAAGCACTGCAAAAATACCACATCTGAAGTTGTGCTCATATTTAGAGATTTGGTTTTTTATTTTGAGGTTGGTGGTGGTGGTACTGGATATTGAGCCCAAGACCTACATCCTTTTTTAATTTTTTGAGACAGGCTCTTGCTAAGTTGCCCAGGCTGGGCTCAAACTTAGATCCTCCTGCCTCAGCCTCCCAGAGTGCTGGGATTACAGCAGCATTCTGGTGTGAGGCATGCATTATGACATCTGGCTCATTTTAGGGTTTTATTTGTAAGGAAGAAAAGAGAGTTTGCTTTCTATTTTGTTTTATTTGT
>RJWM01008328.1:43679-73512 GCA_004363535.1 Dasyprocta punctata | reverse complement strand
GAGCCAAAGTCCCAGCCCTAGTTTTTTTGAGGCAGGGTCGCACTATGTAGCTCAGGCCGGCCTTGCGCTCATGTTGTAGCCCAAGCTGGTCTCAAACTCACAACGCTCCTCCTACCACAGCCTCCCGAGTGCTGGGATTAAAGGCCTGCGCCACCACACCCGGCTCACAATAGTTTTTAATGGGAAAAAAAAACAACCCAAAAAACAAAAACAAGCTGTTAAAAAGTACATGTGGTGTAAGCCTGCTTGGGTTAAGAGTAGCCAGTTATTGGGATGCCTATAATCCCAGGACTCAAGAGGCTGAGGCAGAGGATCACAAGTTTGAGACCAGCCCAGGGTCCACAGAAAGTTTTGAGATTATGTAGCAAAACAATTAAAAAAAAATTAGTGTATTGTGTGTTGGTAAGACCCTATTTCAAAAAATATATTAACCAGTGTAATCTTTTGTGTGTACATTTGGAGGAGTACCCAAAAATCTCTTAGCAGCAGGGCTCTTTTATTCCATGTATTCTATACTGTGAACTTTTCCCCATGGAATATGTTTTTTCTTCAGTGCTTGGGATTGAACTCAGGGCCTGGAGTGTGCTGGGTGAGCACTGTACCTCTGAGGTACACCTTTAGCCCTGAAACAATGAAAAACAACCCATTTTTGGTGATCAGTGAGAGGACAGCTCATTCACTCTCACTTCGCACAATGTACCAAGAGCCTAAAAATTATTCTGGTCACTGCAGTATTTCAACAGACAAGAACAGCTGGGGAAATAATGTTCCATCTAGGAGTATTTTGCATTTATTCTTACTGGTGATCATAAAGGTATTTTTAGTGACATGGGTGGGAATTCACAAGCTGCAGTTGTTTAAAAAACTAATGGGACACTCTCAAACTCAGTTATATAATAGACTATACCATGTGCACAGACACAGGTATCCATGGAAAGAAGCCTACATGGAGCAGAAATATTCCAACAGTAGTTATTTCTGGAGGTAAAAATTGGCAAGATCTGGCAAGTTTTTCTGTGTAGGTTTCACTTTGGCTACAGTAAACTTATCTGCAGTACCCAGCACTGCAAAAAGAAAAAGCTCCACTTAGAACTAGAAAAAATAACGATGACTACAGCCTTGTTCTGTGGCTGTCTCCTTTGTTCTGTGAGGACCAGATGATGCTATGCTTTACACTGAAATTTTGCTTTTTGATAACACTGCAAAAAGTGCTTCTCCCCAAAATCAGTTCCCTTCCACCCTTCCACATCCCCTTCTTCTGATCTGAGAGCCTATTGTTTCCACTTGGATGTAATTCGTAAATTACATGATCATGTTTAATCATAACTTATTTTTTTGGTGGTAGTGGGGATTGAACCCAGGGCCTTTCACTGAGCAGTATCCCCAGTTCTTTTTTTTTTTTGGTACCATGGATTGAACTCATGACCTCGCACTTGCCAGGCAGGCACTTGTGCCACTGAATTAAATCCCCAGCCCCTTATTTTTTATTTGAGACAAGGTCTTACTAAGTCACTAAGTTATCCAGGCTGCACTTCAACTTGTGATACTTCTGCCACAGCCTCCCAGAATGCTGAGATTACAGGCATGTGCTAACACATGTAGCTTCATATTTATAATTTTAAATTACATATACCAGATGTGGTCATGCACATGTGTAATCTCAGCACTGGAGAGACTGAGGCAGGATGACTACTGTGAGTTTGAGACCAGTTTGGGCTACATAGTGAGTTCAAGGCTGGTCTGAACTATATAGCAACACCCTGTCTCACCCCCAATAAAAATACATGATATTCCATAATTATATGAATGCATATTTGTTTTTAGATTTCCTCTTTTTAACAGATGTTGCCATGAGTATTTCTATACAAATAGCTTTTTCCTTTTCCTTATGATTTCCTTGGGGCAGTTTTCAGGACTTACAATCCCAGCAGGATTGTAAACACTGGATCAAAGAATTTAAGAACGAATGTCTTGGCTTCTGAGCATACTATGTACACACAGTACCATGGACTACACCCCTGGCCTCTCAATTTCAAAGTGTACAATTCAGAGGGATTTGTTTTCAGCTTGTCCACATACTGTAGCATGTGTTAGTACCTAATTCCTTTTTACATTTGGTAAAGTTCCATGATCTACTTACATCACATTTTGTTTATTCATCTTTCACACTTGGGCTGTTTTGTCTTTTGGATATTATGAATGGTGGCACATTAACATTCATGTACAAGTATCTGTTTGAATTCCTGTTTTCTAATCCTTGGGGTATTTACATAGAAGTAGAATTGCTGGATCATAAGGGAACTCTGTGATCACCATTTTGAGGGACTGCCAAACTGATTTTCTCAGTGGCCACACCATTATACCTTACCACAAGCCATACACAGGTTTCGATTTCTCTGCATCCTCATCAATAGCTGTCATTCTCTTTTTTGTGTGTGTGATACTGGAGATTGAACCCAGCATCTCTGCACTAGGCCAACTTGCACTCCTCCTGCCTCAGCCTCCTAGCATGCTCCTCGTATGCATCACCACACCCTGGCAGGTCATTGTTTTTGTAAGAGCCATCCTAATTTATGTGCCATGTTATGTCATTATTGTTTTGATTTACAATTTTCCCAGTGACTAATGATACTGAGCACCTTTGCCTGTTTATTGACCATTTATTTGTACATCTTGGGAAAAACACCTAATCAAATCCTGTGCATTCCCCCTCTTTGAGAGGGTCTTGGTGTGTAGTTCAGTCTGGCTTTGAACTCACTATGTAGCCCAAGTTGGCCTCAAACTCTCAGTAATCTTCCTGCCTCAACCTCCCTAGTGCTGGGATAACAGGTGTGCTCCACATCACGCATGTGCTTATTTTTTAATTGGGTTGCTTTTCATTTTTGAAGCGATATGCAAATATTTTCACCCACTGTCTTTGTTTTTTCGTTTTTGAGATAGGATTTCGCTATATTGTACAGGCTGGCCCTAAATTCCTGGGTTCAAATGATTCTCCTATCTCAGCCTCCCAAATAGCCAGGATGACAGGTGCCAGTTCTTGGTGCTGGAGGTGAAACGCACAACCTCATTTGTGCTGGGCAGGCACTCTATCCCCCAGCACTCTCTTCCTTTCAAGGTGGTCAAAATGTTCTAAAATAGGATGGTGGGTGATGATTGCAGAATTATGAACATACCAAAATCCACTGGGCACTACATAGATTATATGCTACTGAGTTAAATATAAAAAAGACCGGGACTGAGACATAGCTCGGTGGTAGAACACTTGTCCGGCATGCTATAGACCCTGGGTTCAATCTCTAGCTTGGGGTGATGGGGAGGACTAAGCCAATCTGGTAGTACTGTATTTCTGTAGCCAAAAACAGCAGTCCCACCCAAATGTGACCTTCTTGGCACAGCTTCTCACATAGCTAAGAGTAGCTGAGATTATTACCTTGCCCCTTTGGCTTCTTGATAACTATTTATTGTTTACTCTAGCAGTCTCAACATATACATCTTTTTAACTCTTTAGGGGATGGATGTCATTAACAATTGTCTATATCCACAGAATGGGTAACACCAAGAGTAGACTCGCATGTGGACTAGGGGCTGCCCCTTGGTTGGTGACATCATTTCCTTTCAGGCGGGCCTTTGCATAGTTAGTTACCAAATTTTCATCATTACACTAGGAAGGAAGGGACATTATTTTTTGGCATCCAATTATACTTAGGGTTATTCTTGGAGGTGAAATGGACATCATACTGAAAACATTTTTGGGCCTTGTACATACTCCCACTAGGCACAGGGGCGGGGCATCCTAGAGTTGGACTGAGTCACAATGGTGCTGGGCACAGAAAGGTAGAGGATTGCTTACCAGGGGAAGCCAGGACAGTGGTGCTTGTGTGGACTGTTTCTAGCCAAGTATGAGAAATGGAAGCCTCCGGGGTTGAGGACCAAGGGAGTCAGATCAACCATGTGGCTGCAAGACAGGGCAGAGATGGGATGTCAGCCCCGGGTCCCTCCTCAGCCGGAGAGTACAGATCTGTGACAAGGGCCCAGCAACTCCCACACACAGAGCCCAGCTCCGCCCCTGGGAAATGAGGACAACAACCATTAAAGAGTGTAGTGAGAATTAAGAAACAGGGACAAAACAGCAACTGAGTCTGGTTCCAGGTTGCCCCCCAAATGTTCCTTTTTCATTTCCCTCGAGTCCAGAGTAGATTCCTTCCACCTCTTTGGGTTTGATGACAGACCATTCCAGTTTAATTGCACTTCAGACCCTGAGATCTTCAATTTCTCCATCTGCAGGAAACAAAGGAAAGCTCAGGACAAGTGTGGGGGACTCACCTTGCAGAACAATCCTTATATGAGACAATGTTACTTCCTTTCATTCAGCAGATACAATGCCCTTTTGATGGTGGCATTTCAGAGGCACAGGGGATAGGTTGGGGGCTAGAAGCTGACTAAGGAGGTTCCAGTCCAGCTTAGGGGATAGAGAGGTGCCTGGAAGATGAGGAGATGCACAGGATAAATAGGAACCTGGAAGGGCAGGCACAGCAGGCACGGGACAGGTGGGATGACACCCACAGGGAGAGGTGGAAGTGTGGCTAAAGACGTGGAGGAGGCCCTCAGTTTTGTCTGTCTTTCAGCAGCGCCAGGATCCTATCCAGTGTACCTAGGGCTGCCTTGCATACCCGAGGCCCAGAAGGTGGAGCTCGGTGCCCTTGACCCCCACCATGACCCTTCAACCAGGGCAGCCCCCTTTCACCTGCCTTACCCACTGCTGTTCCACCTAACATCTTGGCTGCAAAGAGGGGTTGCGGAGGTCTGAGAGCCAGGGCCATAGGTCAAGCAGGCAAAGTAGGGACTTTTCTGAGCAGGGGGACAAGGCTACCCTTCCAGGACTACCTAGGGTAGACGACATTCCCACTGACCGGCTTGCTAGGGAGCGAAGGGAAGGGGCCAAAGACCCTGGGCATAGTGTAGACTGGGGATGACGGGGCCACCACAGAGGTCATGGTGGTGACAGGTGGTGGCAGTGATGGCAGTGGTGGAGGTGGCAACAGGGTTGGTGGTAGGCATGGAGAGGTCGACCGGTCCTGTAGGAGGATGAGTTCTGGTTTCTTCGGTTTGGACTTTCTTCTCTTCTTGGCATCTGTGACAAAAAGTGCTACAGTTGTCTCCTCATCCCACAGCAGGGCACAGTGGGGGTCAACACAATGTTTGGGGTCTTCATAACATTCCTTCAGCAAGGAAAGAAGGGACATACACCATGAGGGACAAAACCCCAGCCCAGATAGGTACCAGCATGCATCATCTTACCAACCTCCAGCCCCCTGGAGAAAAAGGATTGGTTTTTTTTCTTTTTCTTTTTTTTTTTGGGGGGGGGTCTTTTTGAGAAAGGGTCTCGTTATGCAGTTCAGGCTGGCCTTGAGCTCACTTTGTAGCCCAGGCTGGTCTTGAATTCACACCGATCTTCTGGCCTCAGTCTCCAGAGTGCTGGGATTCCAGGCATGCATCACCACACCTGGCCTAACGGACTTTTGTCTCTATTTTACAGGTGAAACTAGGGCCTCTATCTGTATAGGCAGACAAGATCCAGTCTGGGATGTCTGACCTCAAAGGCAGAATTCCACGGGAAGTGACGGTGTTGGCCTGCTGCCCACCCCCAAGCACCACGGGCAGCTGAATCTGCCAATAGCAATAAGGGAAAGCAGGTCCCAGAGAGCACCTAGGGCTGCCTGTACCCAGCCCCAGGGCTGTGGGGACATGGAAAGGGCACTTCCTCCATGAGGAAAACCACAGTGAGGAAGGCTTGCAGAGGTGGACTAAGGGAGGGCATCTTCTCTTTTAGGTTTTCTACTTCATTTGATGAGTCTGTTCAAAGTTAAGAGACAAGCCAGGCGTGGTGGTGCACGCCTTTAATCCCAGCACTCGGGAGGCTAAGGTAGGAGGAGTGTTGTGAGTTCGAGGCCGGCTTGGGCTACAACGTGGGCACAAGGCTGACCTGAGCTACATAGTGCAACCCTGCCTCAAAAAAACTAGGGCCGGGAGTTTGGCTCAGTGGCTTAAGTGCCTGTCTGGCAGGCGCAAGGTTGTGAGTTTGATCCCCGGTGCCGCAAAAAAAAAAAAAAAAAAAGTTAGACAACTAGCAGAGTGGGCATTAATACAATTTTATACAGCCAATCAGAATGGCTCACCTAGAATGATAATAACTACCACTCAGCACTGGCCTGGAGCCTAGAGCCTGTGCTACAGAGCAACCTAGACCCAAGTCTACATCCAGGATCAGCTATAACGTGACCCTGTACATGTCAGCCAACCAACTTGTGCCTCTATTTCCTCTTCTGTAAAACAGAGGTAAAAAACACCAAAGCTATCCTGAGGACAACATGTGCTCCTGACCCACCCATCAGATGAACTGGTGACATGGAGGGCTCACAGTAAAATGGGAAGTGTGGACCTCCACTCCATCCCTGGGGACCGGGGCCTCCTAGTGTGATACAGAAGGAACTGCCCCCACCAAGGTAGTGTATCACCAAACACGAACACACCAAAGGAATTGAGCCAGCCTGAATCCAGCCAGGGCCTTAGAGCAACTAGCTAAGCAATACAGTAAGACTCAGCAACAGATGTGAACCCACAGATGAGACACCAGAGCATGACACAGTTCCAGTCAATGGCATAGGAGAATAAGTAAGGCAGTGGGGTCATCTCACCTCAAAGCAGGCTTTAACAGAAGTGGCCACAGAGTGATCACAAACGTCCCAATTTGGATGCAAATTATATATATGGTCACCTTAGTGAAAAAGGAACTTAATAAAAGAAGCCAGACATGGTGGAACACACCTGTAATCCCAGCCCTTCAGGAGGCTGAGGCAGAAAGATCACAAATTTGACTCCAGTCTGGGCAACTTGGTGACTTAGCAAGACCCTGTGTTAAACTAAAAAAAGAAAGAAAAAAAAAATTGAGCTGGGGATGTAGCTCAGGGAAAAGGCTCTGAGTTCAACCACCAGTGCCTTTAAAAAAACACTTAAGAGGCCTACTGCTCAAAAACAACATGTGGGTCTCACTGGATCCTGAAATAACAAAATACAGAAAGATTTTAGTAGGCCATCAAAATTTAAGTATGGGCTAAAAGTGTCACTAGTATGAGGGTATTGTGAGTTACGTCGAGTACAATAACATGGTGGTTATGCCAGAAAATACCCTTTTTTGGTAATACGGTGGACTATAGCCACAGTCTCACACATGCTACCCAAGCACTCCAGGACTGAGCCCTTTCGACTTTGAGACAGGGTCTTACTAAGCTGCCCAGGCTGGCCTCGAATTTGCCATCTACCTATCTCAGTCTCCCAAACCACTGAGACTACAGGTGTGCCTTTCTTTGCTGTTGTTTTTTGAGACAGGGTCTCCCTATGTAGTTCAGACTGGCCTGGAACTCGAGGTCATTTCCTGCCTCACCCTCCTGAGTGCTGGGATTACAGAGTGCATCCCACGCCCGGCTCGAAAATGTCTTTCTTTAAGATTAAAATGCATGTGGCCATAGGTGGAGTTCAGCACTAGACTGTGTACTTAGGCACAAGCAAGACCCTGGGTTCAAGTTCCAGCACAAAAACTGAAAGAAACCAAACATTTCGGGGCTCCTCGCAGGATGAGATTGAGCCTCACCCCGGGCATACAGGTGCACACGCTGGATGCTTCTCTTCAGCTGTTCCAGGCGCTGGCGCATCTCCTGCGTGCCCATGCTGTTGCACAGGTTCAGGTGCCCCTGGACGACACAGAGGAACTTCGCCTGCAACAGCAAGGGAGAGTTGGGGTAGCAGGAAGCCTGAAAAGGGGAGTCACTGGGGGTGGAGGAGTCGGGGGCGGGGGTCACTTGCTCCACTCCCCAGTAGCGACGGCATCAGGCTTCCGCAAGACCCCACCTGCAGCCCGAGCAAAGCCCGGGGGTGGCGTCCCCACCCGGCCCGCACCCAGAGGAAGGAGAAGAGCCCGCGCTGCTCGCACTCGGTCTGCTTGCTCTTGCGCAGCACCCTCTCCGCCAGCCACGGAGCGCGATCCAGGGTGCGGAAGAGGCGGCGCAACGCGCGCTCTGTGTAGGTCGCCGCCTGCCTCTCGAAGTCCTCCACGGAGATGAGCTGGCAGAAGGTCACGCTCTGGGGGAACTCGCTGTCAAACTCCTCCAGGACCTCCATCCGAGCGGCGCTGCAGGTAGCGGAGCCGCCGTCGGGGCCAGCCTCCCGAGGGCCCAGGCTTGGCGACCCCCACCCGCTCGTAGGCAGGGGATGAGGGTCCATCCCGAGGGGCAGGGCTGCAGTGGCCGGGGTCTGCGGAGACCCTCTCCGCCGCGGCCTCAGCGCCAAAGAAAATCCCCCTGGTCTACAGCCACCGCCGCCCCCTTCCGGGCCCGCCAGCCACTGCGACCCAGCAGACAGGGGAGGGACCAATCCCGTGCGGCAGCCTCACGTGACAATCCCCGCTGCTCTGGGCATGCGCTCAAGTCTTCGAAGGGACGGACGCGTCGGTGCCCGTGTGATCTCGCGGGAGGGATAAGGATAGCCGGCTTTTCGTGTTCATGGAGCCCCTGGTCATCGCCAGGCCCATCTTCCAACTTTTTCAAAAACTCTGTACCTCGCTAGACCTCCAGTCTCCTCCCCAGCCCCGAAGAGTGGCCCTGTACCTCTGCATTCTGCAGCCTCCCAGGACCAGCTGTTCCCTCGACCCAACGCCCACAAAGACTTCACTCGACCCACCTCCTCAGGCTTTCCAGCCTTAACTCTCCAGCACCGCGCACCCCTCCCAGGTATTGGGGATCCAGTTTTCCCCTTCGCAGTCACTTTGCTCTATACTTGATGTTGCCTTTCTTCACTGGTTTCCCCAACCCCTTCTTGGTGGCCTTTTCCTCAGGTTCCTCAGGTGCGTTTCTGAAGGTCCTGTCCTTACCACATCTAGATCTGGATTAGAAGCAGAATGATTTAAGAAATCCAAGTCTTTTTCTTGTTCTTCTTCTGCTGCTCTTTCGGTGCTGTGGTTTATATCTAGGCAAGTACTCACCGCTGAGCCACATCCTCAGTCCTTTGTCATTTTGAAACACAGAGTCGCTAAATTGTGCAGGCTGATCCTGCTGCAGCCACCCAAATAGCTTATGGACTTGTGCCACATCATCTATTTTCATCTCAGGCTTAGACATACCTTGAACTCCAGACCCACGTTTAAATGCCCATTAAGAACGATTCTTGGGTATCTCATATTGAATATATCCAGATTTGTTGTGCACAGCTTCTCTTGGAAATGGGCTTTTTCCCCTGCTTGTTTAGCAGCTGACCCTACTACCTACACTGGCCACTAAGGAGAGTGGGAGTCTTCTCTGTCCCCTGCACACCCTCCTTCAGCTCTGGGATCCATGGAGTACACGTGAGAAGTCTAACTAGATTTTTGCTTCCTACAGCCAAACCACCAGGCCTCTGGATGCCTCATTTCCCCAACAAAGGAGGTGGCAAGCACTTCCTCCTGTGACTTACAAAACAAATCTTTACCTTGAAATACGTATGATGTGCCCTTTTTCAAACAGGACAAGTGCATTCCAAGGGGCAGTTAGACCCCAGATTAAACCCAACATGGTTCACACTTTATACATTTATTAGGTTTTTTTTTTTTTTTTTTTTTTTGGTGGCACCAGGGATCGAATTCACAACCTCGTGCCTGCCAGGCAGGCACTTAAGTCACTGAGCCAAATTCCTGGCCCTAGTTTTTTGAGGCAGGGTCGCACTATGTAGCTCAGGCCAGCCTTGTGCTTGCGTTGTAGCCCAAGCTGGCCTGGAACACACAACGCTCCTCCTACCTCAGCCTCCCGAGTGCTGGGATTAAAGGCATGCACCACCACGCTGGGCTAGATTTATTAGTATTTTTAAAAAATATACTGGTCCCTTCTCTGGCCCCTGCTCAGCCAAGAGAAATTTTAAAACAAAAACAGGACAACAACAAACATTCCACATGGCCTCTGCCTTCATAATGGGAACTTTAGTCACTAGGAGAAAACTGTGATGTAACAGGGTCTGGGAGAAGAACATTGGATGCCAGAGTCCAGAGAGGCACCCTGCAGGTGGGCATGCTGACCTCTCCTCAGCAAAGGTGCGAGACAGAGTCTGCAAAGGACTGAAGGGTGGCCAGCTCCAGCCATGGCCCCTGGAACCCAGGGGGAGGGAGGGTGAGGCTTAGGTGACTCAGGGGTCCAGGAGCCGCAGCGGGCTAGGACTAGGATACAGAAGAGCATGTACTTGCTATTGACTGTCACCCCCACCCTCCATGAGTGCCAGGGCTTGTACCACAGGATAGGATTGAAGCCAATGTTCCATGTCCTCAGCCATGAGTGAACAGTACATCCAAAAGCCCATCTGCACACCTGAGCTTCCTCTCAAGAAGACCATCTTGAATGACTGTCACTGGGCACACTGTGTCAGGTCCTGATGGTAAAGATGGTCATGCAGGCATACCTAGAATCAGGCTCCTTACAAGTTCAGCCCCAGCCCCTCAATTCCAGCTGAAAGGTATGCTAAGTACCTCCCAGTAGTCCCTGCAGGTTCAGGATACATATAGTGTGTGTCTATAAGAACAAGCTGGCCTGGTTGCTGGCCTCACCTGTAGTTCTGCTCCCACTGAATCCCACAGTGACTGATGCTTGGGTGTAGGCCTCCACTTGGGCTAACATTGTTTCTGAGGCTGGTCCTCTTCAAACCTTCAAGGAAAACTGAATCCAAGTATGGGAAACCCCTCCATGCAAAGCAGTGAGCTTCTATTTCTCCACAAAGCCCTGGAGTCCCAAGTTTTAGCTGGGGTGCCCATGGGGAAAGATCTTCAAACCACAGCCTTTCTGAACCCAGGGGCTCTGCCTTTGCTTCTCCAGTCATGACTGGATGGGCAACTTAGGGAATGATCCCAAGGACCCACCTGATCTGATGGAGGCCCCAGTCCAGCTTTGCACCCATGCCTAAGTGGTCCAAGCACTTACCCTCTGGCATCGCAGCTTTCACTGCAAGGAAGTGGAGTAAGGCAGCAAACCCTCTTCCCCCAAGCACTGTGGACAGCGAGAAGGGCCTGACCGATGCCCTTTCATCATTGCACTGCTTCCCAGTGGCCCACAGTAGTGCAACAGGGAAAGAGTGTCGGGCAGGCCTGCTAGTGCCTCTCAGTGTGGTGGTAGTGTTGGTGGTCGTGGTGGGTGGGATTGGAGACCTGGAATGCAGGCAGCCCCACCGGGGCAGGGCCTCAGCATGGGGGAAGGGTGCCCTCTGACCTCTGAGGCCCAGTCCTGGTTAGGATCTCAAGTTTCCATGGAGAAGGGAGTGAACTGGGCAGGGGGAGGGGGAGGACCTGCAAGCCCAAGGGGACCATCCTGGAAAGAGAGGAAAGAAGGCATTGTGGGTGAGGGGCGTCCCCAAGGCTGGCCCCAGATGCTTTGACAATATCATTGCACTGCTTCTCAGAGCACAGTAGTGCAACCTCGTCAGAGCTCCTGCAGCCAACGAGGGTGGGGGTCGAGGGGTAGCCCTCAATACAAGCAGGGCGGGAAGCCCAACGGGTATGGGGCCAGAGCCTCAGTTCACTTAGGAGAAGAGAAGGGGATCCCAGCGGGGATGCAGTCCTGGGGGCTTCAGAGCCTCAGGGCACCCAAGCCCTCCGCAGTACGCTTCAGGTTGTGGAGAAAGAGAGACTCCAGTCCAGAAGCGAAGTCCGACTGGTCAGACGGGGGAGGGGGCGCGCACACAAAGGAGAGGGCCCGCGCTCAGCGCAGTCTAAAGCCCGCTCACACGAGGAACACAGCCCGACGACCCTGGATCCTGAATCGGCCTGCTCCTCTGGGAGAAGAAGTGTGGCCTCATCCCAGGACTATGCACGCCTTCCAGCTCAGTACCCCATCCCTGGTCCCGGACCTTTAGCATGCCCCCCCACCCACCGCCCCCGTCCCAGCAGATTCTTCGGCCAGCGGCCCAGAACTGAGCAGAAGGGGGCTTCCCGCCCTTCTGGAGTTCTCTGCCCAGAGAGGACCTCGGGTCTTCCTAAGCCCCTCCACGCATCCAGTCCATGCGACTGTCTGTCCCCCACCCCAGGCCCAGCTACTCACGAAGACACCCCTCCCGGCAGAGCAGGGGCAAGACGCAGGTGAGCGGGAGGTCCCCACCCGGGCGACCCAGCACCTCGTGGCACCCTCCCGGCCGCCGGCTCCATCTTAACCCGCTGACAGTCTTAGGGCAGAGCCCCTGATCCTCAGCATAGCACCACGCTCATTGGCCGGCAAGGGCCGGGTCTTCGCCTTCCGCAAGTCTATTGGCTGCTCCCAAAGCGATTTCAAAATAGCCTCCAGGCTCCGATTGGCCCAGCGCCGCCCGAGTCTCGGGTTCCACAATTTTAACAATGAGTTCTACAAACACTTTCTCCCCATTCATAACTTATCAAAAGGAACTTTGCCCGCCTTTTATTAGCTCCAGTCTCTGCAGGTTTTCTAGCGCTGCCGGCCAGAGCACTTGGAAGGTGTCCTCCGAAGCCTACCCGAGAGGGGGCTGCGACCCCTGGGAAATATCGGAACCTCTGGCCAAACCTGTCCATTGAATGGGGTCTCAGGTTTCTTTCTTTGTATTGTGTGCTGTGGTTGCTCTCGGCGACCCCCACTCCCGTGGACTATTTATTCAGACACGGTGGCAGACACGGAGAAGGGCTGCACCCCTTTCAGCCTAACCTCAACTCACGGAATGGGTTTTCCCTGTAAATCTCCCAGGGAGGTTTGCTATGGAGGCCGGGTACTGAGGCCCCTGTGGCCTTGTGGATCTGTGGGAGGTACGGGGAAGAGGATGCTTGAGTCCTTGCGTAATTGCAATCCACTTTGTGGATGAGCTTTCGTCAAGCGCCTGTCCTGGGCAGCCGAACAGGTAATGTATTTGTCGCCCAACCTTCGCACAGTTCCAATGAGGTGTGCGTATTGGGAAACATTTAGGTCACTGAACATCTGTGCCCTCTTCTATCTTATTCTCAGACCAAGCGCTGACAGAAAATGTTTTTAAGGCAGAATTTGTTGTGGATCTTTATAAACCCTGATCGTCTTCTCTGAAAAATTGAGAACATAATGGAAGATACTCCAGAGTTGTTGCCAGGAGCAAATGAGATGCTGCCTAAGCAGTTCACCCAATGCCTGGCACTTTATATTCAATAAACAGAAGATTGGCTGCTGCTCAGGTTTTTAATTTCAATTTCATTGGGCACCTTTGTTCTGGCTGCCCATGTGTTCTTACCTGCTGTGCACACTTGTGGTCTGCTCTTTAGCACCCATCTCATTAATTTCCACATGTACACATGCAAGTGTGTGTCCAGACCATAGGATTTACAGGATATAGTCCACTGTTAGTGCTCCCCACACCCACTTGGCACTCATCTCTACAGAAAGAAAGCTCATTGCCAACAAATAGAGGACACTGCCTGGAGGTCTGATTCTGGCTACTGGAGCCCCTGACCCAACAATGCACACATTGGGTATGTGGAAAGTGCTAGTAACTGTCCCCACCTACCCCACAGCCCTCCAACGAGGAAAGATACTTTAGTGGGTAAATAACCTGGTTTCCTTGTCTTTCAGGTGGGATAACTGTTTTTTGAGACAGGTTCCCACAATGTAGTCCAGGTTCCCACATCGTAGTCCAGATTGGGTTTAAACTCATGGAGATCCTCTTTAGTCTCTACCTTCAGAGCGCTGGAAATCCAGGCACGTACCACCATGTCTGGCCAGTGAGATAACTTTGATGAGATCCCCAACAGGACTGAGCTCTGGTTGCCCATAGGGCTGCCTTGCTCCATAATGGACCCTTTACTTTCCCTTCCCCTTTCACAGCCCCACTGCTCTGTCCCTGAGTTTTCTGGGATCACTTCCCAACAATCTCCCCTTACTCAAATCTTTTAAGGTCCAGAGAGTGATGGAAGAGTGGTGTAGGTTTGAAAATGATGTTCAAGAAATTCAGCAGTGCAGGGTTCATGAAAGGTTTCATAGGGGAGAGGACAGCAATGGACCCAATGCCTACACATAATCCCATTTTCCACAGTACTCAGTGAGTAGAGCTTTTCTTCCACCCTTTAATAAGGTCGATTGATTTCCCAAATATAAGGTGTTCTATTCACACTATTCCAAGCCCCTTCCAGCCACCCTGGCCACTCCTAGCCTTGCCTTTGGGTCCTCTTCTGTTCAGAGAAGCAGCACCCTCTGCCCCAACAGCTCCCTTACACACCCTACTGTCCTATGCTGCTTCATGTTAGCTGAGTTAGCAAGCCCAGGAAGCCTGTCATCTCTGCTATCACCTCTACAGGTTACCCCCACACCAGTGGCGCTCTTATCTTGCTTGATTTTTGCCCTCCTGTTTCTATTGCTCCTGTCTTTATTTTTTTAATTTTTTTTGCGGCACCTGGGATTGAGCTCACAACCTTGCGCCTGTCAGACAGGCGCTTAAGTCACTGAGCCAAACTCCCAGCCCTGGTTTTTTGAGGCAGGGTTGCACTGTGTAGCTCAGGCCGGCCTTGCGCTCGTGTTGTAGCCCAAGCTGGCCTGGAACTCACAACGCTCCTCTTACCTCAGCCTCCCGAGTGCTGGGATTAAAGGTGTGTGCCACCACACCCGGCTTGCTCCTGTCTTTAAATTGCAACACTCTGCCTAAATGGTGCCTTCTCTCTTCCAGGAAGCATCTCTCTGGGTAGCCATTCTGTGTAGTTATCTTCTCTTGAGGTATCTTTTCAGGTTTTGTTCTCTTGGGACCTTGGAAGGTCGAGGTGGGGGCCTGAGAAGGCCAGGGAGGGTAGGTGAGGGAGCATTTGTACCAAGGGTGAAGAAAACCTGTGATACTGATTTTCTTTTTCTTTTTCTTTTTTGTGGCACCGGGGATTGAACTCACAGCTCGCACCTGCCAGACAGGTGCGGAAGCTGCTGAGCCAAACTCCCAGCCCTAGTTTTTTTGAGGCAGGGTCGCACTACGTAGCTCAGGCCGGCCTTGCACTCATGTTGTAGCCCAAGCTGGCCTCGAACTCACAACGCTCCGCCTACCTCAGCCTCCCGAGTGCTGGGATTAAAGGCATGTGATACTGATTTTCAACAGATGGGTAGAATCCTCACCTAGCCCTTGATCAAAGATAGGTGTCAAGACTGTCACAACTGCCAGGAAGATGGGTCCTTACTACAAGGGATGAGGGGGCTGAAGAGCTTAAGCCCCATTCCAGCTGGCAGGAGAGAGTGGGACTCCCATTCATGCTGCCCTGGGGGCCCAGCCCCCTCAACAGGAAAGTTCATTAAGTGCAGGAACTGGCATATTGAGGTCATTTGCCATCGGATCAGCTGAGAGTAGACAGGAGAGCTGATTGCTCAGGGCAGTATTGGAACACATGGAAGAGTATCAAAAAGGCTTGGCCAGGTTCAGCAGCCAAGCTGGAGACAAGTTTTGCACTGAGGAAGAGATAGTAACTGTACCAGGGATGGCTTGGTACCTCCTGATCACCCCCCAACCTCCGATTCATAGTAAATACAATCACAGACCAACATTCTTTAATCACAAAGGCACTTGAGGACCCCTACAAACCCAAAGTCTCCATCGAGAGTGGCCCTGCAGATGTCCTACTCTACCACTTTGCATTCACCCACTCATACACTCAGAGTTCATCATGACCTGCAGAGGGCTCTGCACCAGGCTTGATGAAGATGCCTTCCATGGCCTTCCAGGTATTATGTGTGTTGGCACTGGGCATGCCGTGCACCTCGTGCTGCCCACGAATAGGGCTGCCGTACTGCTCACCGGTGACTGACAGGAACACAGATGTGCCCACGTGCTGGAAGCGCACAGCAGCCTCTCGCTCCCAGTGCTGCCCGGAGCACCGCACTGTCCACAGGTCCAGGTCGTCACCCTCACCGTCTTCCCCAAAAGCACTCACCTCCTATGGGTGTGGGCATGGGGGGACAGTAGTCAGGACAAAGAACACACTGAGTCCCTTAGCCTAACAATGGCACTCATACCTAATTCACTAAACATCTCCTAGTCCTTTCCTTGTACCACCCTGAGCTTCAGGTTCCACGGTTGCAAAATGGGACATGAGGACCCTCTCTCCAGGACCCCCTGCCCAAGGTGGGAACTTCGAGCTCATGCACAGTGTTGTATTTGTCTGTATGGTGGGCACTGGTCCCCAGGGAGCTAAGATTTTTTTCCTCCATGTTTCCCAGGCCTATCGCTTTTAAATCCAATGCCTCAGGCTGACAGTTCAAGGGTCTCTATTTCCTACTTTTTCCTCCACAAACTCCCCAGAAACAACCTGAGCCCCATCCCAGCCCCTGAACTGCAGTGACCTCAGTGCTTTGGCACAAGCTCTCCTACAGCCTGGAAACGCTCCTCTTTTCTTCTCTGGGGCCTGAAGGACTCTTACTTATCACTCCAGACTTCCAGCCTCAGTTCCTCCTCCACTTCAGACTTTCCTAATCCCAATCCCAGAGGCTTCGTGAACTTCTCTCCCGGGCCCCACTTGCCTCTAAAAGAGGTGTTAATCACAGGGATCTCTCTTTCATCTGCACATCTGCTGGGCTAGGTGCCGCTGGGTGTAGGACCCTAGCAGTCAACTCTGTGTCCCCAAAGAGGGCATTCAGTAATCATTTTTAAATCGAAATTTTCTTTTCACAGAAGCTGGGGTTCAGAGACAGTAGATCGAAGAAGTCTCGAATTGGAACCCAAGGTTCTGCCCCCGGTCTCCCACGCGGAGGCCAGGACCCTTTCACGGGGACCAGAGCGAAGACGTACCTGGTTGTTGGACAGTGGCGACAGGAAGTGGTGCGTGTGCAGGTTCTTGCCGGTAAGCACGTGCGTGAGCCGCACAGCCTGCCCACAGCGTACGGGGGACCCGCGCGGGCACCCGCCCGCCGGGCCTCCGCGGATCCGCCAGTAGCTATTGGCGTCGTCCGACGCCTCCACGCCGGTCACCGACTGTTGGCCGCTTCCTGAGGGGTGACACACCGCCAGACCCCAAGGTCTCGGTCAACCGCGTAACTCCTGACTCCAAGTTTCCCCAGCGACACGGGCACTGGGGCTCTCGTGGCTCAGCCCCAGTCCAGGCGGATCTCCCGACCACCCGCCCGCCCCGCGCCTCATCTAGACGACCCCCTCCTAACCCAGGTCCTGGGTCTCAAGGCTCCCAGCAACTCCAGATCCCCGCCCCACAGCCTCCTATGGCTTCCTCGCCTTCGCCCTCTGGCGATCGCCCCGCGCAGGCTCCACGCACCGGACCCGTATTTGATGTCATGCGAGTGCAGCCGCACCCTGTGTTGCGTGTTGAGCAGCTTCAGCACCGACCCGCAGGTCACAGGCCCCACGCCAGTCTTGGTGGTACCACCGCCTGGAACCAAGAACGCTAGCAGGAGAGCCAGCAGCACTGGCCCCGCAGCCGCGCAGCGGCCCGCGCTCCGCATCGCCCCCGCCAGGCTCCTGCAGCTCCGGACGCTGTCCGCTTCCTTCCCCCAGCAGACCAATCCGTCCCTGACAGCGCCCGCACACGACAGCCAATCGCGAGCCCGCGCGGCGCTCGACCTGCACTGCCATTGGGTTGACGAGAGGGGACCAGCCTCCAGCCGGCTGTTGCGGTAGCTAGGAGGTGGGGGCTGGAGACACGAGGAGGGTTTTAATTGGTCCACGCTTCTGAGGACGCACCAATGAACATTAAGGGGCCGGTGGCGGCGCAGCCGAGTGATAATAGAGCTCTGGGCAGCACCACTGAGCCTCCCGCTGCTCTGCTCAGGTCCTAAGACCCGGCAGGTTTCTCTATGGAAGTCCCTTGACCCGGAATCTCTGCGACCTAAGTCATGTGTCTCTCCCCTAGGATCCCAGCAGGGTCACTAGGTTTTAGAGTCACTTAGCGGACGGATCCCGGTTACCGAATTTCCTGGGCCTTTAGCTCCCGCACCCAGGGATTAATTCCCCTGTGATTTGATTGTAATTCCCTCTCTGACACTGGGTCACCTCAGTCCTTGGACGCCGGGGTTTCTGAAGTTCCCTGGTCACTCAGCCCTTTCAATTCTTCCGTGGCAGAATCTCATGGTCGTTGGGTCATCGGGCAGCAGAGGGCAGCGCGGAGCTATGAAGTTTGAGGATACACGGCAAGTTCTCACCACCAGAAGGCCCAAAAACTGCTTGAGGAAACCTCAACCGAGGATCAATGGACTGCGGGAACCACCCTGGGTGACAGGCGTGAAGTGGGTTTCCGTTTTGCTGCCTTCCTATAGGGTTGTCAGCTCAGACTTCGAGGAAAACGGATACCACCGTTTACTTACTCATTCAGGGAACATTCTTATCTTGACTTAACTCTAGGTCTTATGCTGGCCATAATGGAGTAACTGACTCTGGGCTATATTATGCAAGACTGATGAAGCTTCACTTGGGACACTAGCAAAGTAGTGATTAAAGTTTGGGTTTAATTAAGTCATCCAGAATTTTGCATCCAGAAAATGCAAAAGAAAGCCCTTTTAACGACAATAACATGTTGATTTAGATGATACAACATCAGTATGCCCCCACACTGTTGAAGTTCTGTTTTTCAAAGTGCTGAGGACCAAACCCAGGGCCTCAGGAATGCTAGGCAAACACTCTACTATTGAACCATAATCCTCTGCCCAATTTGGGGTTTTCATGTTTGTTTGTTTTTAAGAGCAGAATATATTTATTGAGAGAAAGAAAGCTTCTAAGAGAAGAGTTCCTGAGTGAGTTGCCTGGTTTTCATGTTTAATGTTATTTGTTTGTTTGTTTGCAGTACTGGGTCTTGAAACCAGGGTCCTCACACTGAGTTACATCCCAACCCTTTTTTGAGACAGAGTTTGCTAAGTTGCTAATTTAGCCAGGCTGTATTCCAAGTTTTTTTTTTTTTTTCACCAGGGATCGAACTCACAACCTTGCACCTGCCAGAGAGGCACTTAAGCCACTGAGCCAAACTCCTGGCCCTAGTTTTTTGAGGCTGGGTTGCACTGTGTAGCTCAGGCTGGCCTTGCGCTCGTGTTACAGCCCAAGCTGGCTTGGAACTCACAATGCTCCACCTACCTCAGCCTCCCAAGTGCTGGGATTAAAGGTGTGCGCCACCACGCCCAGCTTGTATTCCAAGTTCTGATCCTCCTTCAACTTCCCAGAACTCTGGGATGACAGGCATGTACTACCATGCCTGCCTTGCTTTTTGTTTTCTGACGCAAGTTCTTGCTATTTTGCTCATATTGGCTTTGAACTTTTGGGCTTAACCAATCCTCCCACTGTAGCCTCCTGAGTAGTGGAGACTATAGCTACACAGCACTCTTGTCAGCTCATTTCACCTTTGAAAGCTTGCCACCAGGCGTGGTGGCGCATACCTGTAATCCCAGCATTCAGGAGGCTGAGGCAGGAGGACTGTTGTGAGTTGGAGTCTAGCCTGGGTTACAAAGTGAGTTCAAGGCCAGCCTGAACTGCATAGTGAGACCCTGTCTCAAAATACAGGACCGGGACCAGGTGTGGTGGTGCATGCCTTTAATTCCAGCGCTCGGGAGGTTGAGGTAGGAGGAACGTTGTGAGTTCGAGGCTGACTTGGGCTACAATGGGAGCACAAGGCCGGCCTGAGCTACATAGTGTGACCCTGCCTCAAAAAACTAGGGCTGGAGCCGGGCGTGGTGGCGCACGCCTTTAATCCCAGCACTCGGGAGGCTGAGGTAGGTGGAGCGTTGTGAGTTCGAGGCCGGCTTGGGCTACAACGCGAGCGCAAGGCCGGCCTGAGCTACGTGGTGTGACCCTGCCTCAAAAAAGCCAGGTCCGGGAGTTTGGCTCAGTGCCTTAAGCGCCTGCCCTGGCAGGCGCGAGGTTGTGAGTTCAATCCCTGGTGCCACAAAAAAAAAAAAAAACTAGGGCTGGGAGTTTGGCTCAGTGACTTAAGCGCCTGTCAGGCACGAGGTTGTGAGTTCGATCCCTGGTGCCGGAAAAAAAAAAAAACTAGTGCTGGGAGTTTGGCTCAGCAGCCTAAGCACCTGTCTGGCAGGTATGAGGTTGTGAGTTCAATTCCTAGTACCACCAAAAAAAAAAAAATTAGGGCCAGGGATTGAGCTCAGTGGTATCAGTGCCTGTCTAGTAGGCATGAGGTTGTGAGTTTGGTCTCTGGTACAAAAAAAAAAAAAAAAAGTCAAAGAACCAGAGTGGAGGAAGCCAGTATGGCTCTCCTCTGACTCATGTGAGGCCTTGTGACTTCTCACAGCTTTTCTCCTCCCTTCCCCTGCAGACCACACTTCCTGGCTCACCCTATGGGCAGGTGCACTGGACCAATTGTGATGTTCTGTCCGGTAGCCTTCACCTTCCAACCAGTTTGTCTTCAAAATCAGATTCTCAAGAAATTCTGATCAGTTATCTTAGGTCCGAGGACTGCTCAAGGTGCAACCAGCTATGGAAGGGAGGAAGTGGGGTAGCTAATCAAATATGGCCACAAACAATCTTCCCAGCTCAGGAGTGCGGAAGAGCTCAGTGGTAGAACACTTGCCCAACATGTGTGAGGTCCTGGGTTTGATGCCCAGCATCACGAAAGGAAAAACAATTCCTCGTACCCTTGTAATCAAAGAAGACTAAGTCCTTTTTCCCCTCCCCTGTGACTTGCTTTGACCAACAGAATGCTAAAAATGTACAGTTGGGGGATTCTGAGCACTCCCCATAAGAACTTCTAGGAAGGCATCATGGCATTGTCCTGCCATAAGGAAGTGCAGGTAAGGTTACTGCATGGTGAAAGGCTGTGTGGAGAGAAACTGGAGGGTGCGGACACATTAGGAACATTTCCAATTCAGTCCATTTCCAGCTGAAAGAAGTCACATAGGTAACTTTGGCTTTTATTACTACTCAGCTAAGCCATAAGTGATTTTTTTTAAGCTGCTTAGTCTTGGGGTATTTTATACACAGCAAGAGATAGTTGAAATAAGGTCTGAGAATGCATGCCTTTTAGTATAAGATTTCCCTGTTTCCACAGGAGCTGTTCCCAGTCACTCGTGAGGCAGGGATGGGGCCATGTTCTCCTCTTCCTTGATGTGCCAGACCTGGGAAGTTAGTGGAAATCACAGCAGGCGTGTCTCTTAGCCCTTGAGGGCTTCTCTCTTGGTTCTTTTCTACTGACGGGATTTCTTGCCTTGGGGTGGGTAGATGATGGCTATTCTGCACCACCTGTATTTGTCTTCAGCAATCAGTGCTAATAGCCAGAATCGATTCATCCCAATTGCAGGCTTCTGGGAAAGCATCAATCAGCCTATCTTGGAATGGGGGTGTGCCAGTAGGGCCTAGAACCTGTGGGCAGGTGGTAAGGCACCCAGATACCACAAGGGCTGTGGAGGCAGTGGTAGGTAGACTCAAGGAATGGCCATTTTGAGTCAAGTGCATGCTCTAAAAGATCTCTGCCATACTGGGTGTTGGGGCTCATGCCTGTAATCCTAGCACTCAGGAGGCCAGAGCAGGTGGATCACTGTGAGTTTGAGGCCAGCCTGGGCTACACAATGAGTTCAAGGCCAACCTGAACTATATTGTGAGACCCTGTCTCAAAAAAAATTAAATAAATAAATAAATAAATAATCTCTGCCACAAGAGCTCTGTGGAAAAAATGTGTCCCTGACTCACGCACCTTAAAACCCTGGTTCCACTGAATGAAAGCTGAGTGAGTGTGGGTCTGACAGCTGTCTAAGAGACCTCCCCTACCTGGCTCCACGGGGGCCTTATAGTGGCTGCATCTTATACATGGGTCCCTGGGTTGTAGCATGGTAAATCTTGGCCAAGTGGGCCTGGCCTCTGTGCACTGGAGTGGACTCCAGGACGAGGTAAGAGAGACAGAGCCGCCAAGCTCCCCACGATGGCAGAGTTTTCTCACATTGTCTTCTTTGTTGCTGAGGCCAAGCCACGGGGCAGCTAGGGGAGAGGGTGAGCTGTGTCCTGGGAGAAACACATGAATAGGGGAACCAACAGGATGCCACACTCACAGACCTTTCTAGAGAGGATCACCTTGGCCAGAACTCTTGCTGGAAAGTTAGTTCCATTGTCAGCCCTGTGCAGCCATTCCACAGCCTGACCAACTGGCAGCTGCTGTGTGCCCTGGAATGACAACTCCAGATTCATTCTTTCTTTTTTTTTTTTTTTTTTGTGGCACGGGGAATTGAACTCACAGGCTCGCGCCTGCCAGACAGTCGCTTAAGCCATTCAGCCAAACTCCCAGCCCTAGTTTTTTGAGGCAGGGTCACACTATGTAGCTCAGGCCAGCCTTGCGCTCATGTTGTAGCCCAAGCCTGCCTTGAACTCACAATGCTCTGCCTACCTCAGCCTCCCGAGTGCTGGGATTAAAGGCATGTGCTGCCACGCCCAGCTGGCAACTCCAGACTCTTGAGTTGGAGCTAAGAAAAACAAATTAGAAAGAAAATCAACTGAGAGGATCAGGAGAAGTTGGCTGCATGCTTCCTCAGTTGTAATTGAGACAGTGACATGACAAACCAAGAAGGAAAGCCAAGTGTGGTAGCATATACCTGTAATGCTAGCACTCTGGGAGGCTGAGGCAGGAGGATGGCACGTTTAAGTCCAGCCTGAGTAACTTAGCAACTTAGCAAGACTGTCTCAAAATTTAAAAAAAAAAAAAAAGAAAAAAGAAAAAGAAAAAAGAAAAAAAGCCACCCCAGGTGGAGGAATTTCCTCCAAAATCAAGGTCCACAAGAGAAAGAAGACAAAGAGCCCTAAGTGTCTTAAAAAGAAGGAAAACTTACAGACTAGAGAACAGCTCAGGCAGAATGTAGCAAGAAAGGTGATAATGCAAAGAAAAGCTGGTACTCCTGGCAAGAGGGGTCCTGGGGTCAGAGTGCTGCCAGCTGTCATGAAGGCTGGCCTGCCATCAGGGCCGGCCTGCACTGAAGGGCTACTCAAGGGTAAGTACACAGGCATGAGGAGAGGCAAACTGCAGTCTCAGGACGAGAAGACTGTGTTTCATTTACAGATGTTTTATTTCTGTTTCTCTCACTGGCGCCCCTGCAAGTGTTAGCAGAGGTTCTCATGGACATTCAGCCCATCCTGACCCTGCTCTGGAGAGTGGCTGGCTGGGTGGGCAGCCACTAAAGACCAGGTGGAGAAGCAGGGAATGGAGCACCCAGTGTGGCTTACAGGGACTTCATGGGGGATCACTGTGGCTTGTGTCCACAAAGCGCCTGCTCGTGGCCTCCAGTCCAGGCTCCAGGGGGTCCTGGTAATTGCTCTCATCCTTGTAGGAATCCACGCCCTCGTCTTTGTCCCTGTTATCCTTGCCCTCAGCCTCAGCATTACTTTCATTGTCTTCAATGTTCATTATCGCATCAGACTTGGGGAGAACAGAGCCCGTGCCCAGGTCAGAGGACCCAAAAGGCCTGGGTTGTGACAGGCTTTCGGGGGACTGTGTCTCAGATGTAATAGGTTCCCAAGGGCTAAGCGCTTGGTGGATTGACATGTCAGGCTCTGAGGCCTGGTCCTGGTTGCTTCTGGTCGCTGGCAAGGGCTGACTAGATGGAGACCTTGCGCTGTGCTGGGAGGTACCCAGCCGGTGGGAGCCAGGCTTCGAGGAGTTGCTGCTGGCCTGGGAGCTGTGTGCCTGGGAGGCCTGCCTTGAGGCCTGAAGCGCCTGCTCGGCCTCCTGCAGCTTGCGCAGCACGCAGCTCCAGTCCATCTCTGAGGACAGAAGTA
Organism: Dasyprocta punctata; assembly: GCA_004363535.1. Lineage (NCBI taxonomy): Eukaryota > Metazoa > Chordata > Mammalia > Rodentia > Dasyproctidae > Dasyprocta > Dasyprocta punctata. Next base: position 49,815 of record RJWM01008328.1, on the reverse strand, counting down.
TGTGGGAGCCCTTCACCTTCTTGAAGCCCAGGAAGAGGTCCATAAGAGTCTCAGTGACGGGGAAGGAGACGAAGCCAAGCTGCTTATTGAGGTTGTTCTCATACTTGTACTTGACAGTGAGCAAGGACACTGCCTGCTCCACTAAGTAGTTGATGATCTCCTCAAAACAGGGGTTGGAGAGGTGGGACACACTAGATTTGGGCGAGATGGAAGGTGGTGGCTTCTTTGTGTTGGAGTTCCGTGTGGCAGCCAGGGAAGAAAAAGCAGACATGTCATCCCTGTTGGTTTGCCCCTCCTGTTGCCCTGTGACACTTACCACATCTGCCCACACTATCTGGCAGTCTTGCCAGCCCTGTCCAACAGAAACCATGCTTGTCACACAAAAGGTACAGCCCTGTCACATTTGACATCACACTCAACAGCCAACCCTCACGCTCACTTCACCTGCCTGGTCAGTCAGACCTGGGGCAAGGTCATGGACCTTCATCACAGTGTCAGCAACCCTGAGCCTCAACAATGCCTGAGCTTGTGCTCAGAGGGAGGCATGCTGGGCCTGCATGACAGAGGGAAGATTGGGAGATTGTTGGGGACCCACCAGAATGAGGCCACCTACATCTCTACACCCTTCTGGGCAAATTTCCTTCAGCAGGGCAGATAGCCCTGAATGTTCTGCAACTGTATTAAAGGGACTCACACCTAAGAGACAGGGCCCCACTCTGGACAAAGGCTGCTGCCCACAAGGAACAGGAGCTTCCCCATGTGAGAAGGGCTCCAAGATATACATAAAATGTTGAAAAAATGCCTATGATTTAAAAAAAAAAAAAAGCCTTTATTCATTGTTGACAATACCTTGAAGTAGCTAGGCCAAGATTTCTGGTCTTTCAGTAGCTTTTACCTGGCCCAGGAGGTTTCCATAGTGATTACCAATGACAGTGGCTGCTAGGATTGGTGGTTGAAGGAGACATTCCCCTATAAACTTGTCCCAAAGCCCGCCAGCCCCTCTCTTGAGAGGGTACCTCTGGACATAGTGCAGCAGATGGGGAGAAGCTCCTTACAAAGTGGGTGAATGAAGAGTATACAGGGAGGAAGAAAAGGGAGGGCAGGGACAGGCAAGTGGGTACCAGGCTGGACTCCTGAGGCAGTCCTGTCTGGAGGCCACCTCCACCATGGCCCCAGAGGCAGGAAGGGTAAGGTGCAGGCCATAATTAGGCTGGGGCCTCTGGCTGGAGCTAGGGCCACAGGTGGTTTCTGAAATTTGAGCCAGATGCCTTGTGTTTGGAGTGGAATAAGGGTCTGGAGCTATTGTATTTTTCTGTGGTTGTCACCTTGAGCTTGACTCTGTTGGCCGCTTGGGCATTAGACACAGAAACGGAGTTCAATCCACTCCTGCCTTTTCTGTGAAGTAATTCAGGGTTGGCATCTGTGGTGCGGAGAGAATCACAGGGCTCCTTCCCCTCAGCTGGCTTGAAGTCTGGCAGCCCCTGACTGTAGTTAACTGAGGCAGGCTTGGTGGGGAAGAGAGGGCAGCCATCATGGCAGCGGGCGGCCCTGAGCTTGTTCGCACCCTGGCTGACCACGTTCTGCAGAGCAGGGAAGAGATGATGTTTGGCCAGGAAGTTCAGGGTACGATGGGGCTCACGGAGAACACAGTAGCCAGGCAGGTCAAAGGATGCCGGCTGGCCCAGGTGGCTCAGCAAGGATTTCTTCTCCTTGTTGAACTTTCCTTTGAGGCAAATCAGCTCCCGTTCTCCAGGTCCCAGTTCTGATGCTTCAGGTGCTCCTGAACCGGAGCCCGGCAGCCCTGAGAACCAGGACAGGGGCTGCTCCTGGGTCCAGTGGCTGCTGGTCTGGCTGCCTAGTGAGTTCCACAGTAGAGAGTCCCTCTGGGAACAGGACTGACTCCAGCCTTTCTGTAGAGAGAGGGAAACTCAGAGAGGTGTCCAGGCTGAAGGGCTCAGGTCCACCCTCTTCACACTACCCTAAACCATGGTCCCATATCTCACCCCTTTGTTCTCCAGTTGTAGCAGCCGCTTGAGGTTTTTCTCCAGCAGGAGTTTGTCTCTCATGGGTGGTAGTGAGCCTAAGCCTCGGGGACCTAGGTCACCATCCTGGCCGTGGGAGCCCAGGCAGCCAGCTGTAAGGCTGCTATGGGAGTCGGACATGGAGCTGGAGCAGGATGGGTAATTATTGGGGCGTCCAGTGCAGAGGCTGGGCCGAACACGGTGCCGCTTTACAGTACTGAAGCTGGGTCGGGCACGCACCTGCCGTTTCCCACTTGGCACCTCTGTGGAGTCCTGTACCTCCACCAGCGGCACCCCAGCCTCTGTCTTCATGGTGGCTATGCGTTCAGCTGCCTGTTCCACCACTGTCTGCAGGCTGTCCAGTACCTGCCCCTCTGTCAGGAAATCTAGGAAGCTGCCAAAAGGCTGAGGTCTCTTAAGGGCTTGGCAGTAGCCTTGGTATGCTGAACTGCCATCCATCGATGTGGGGTGTGGCACACGACCCAGCTTGAGGGCTGGTCCCATTTCTGGCAACAGCGGCTTCTTGGGTGGTGGTACCTGAACAAACAGGCTTGTCAGAGTGGGTAGGATGCACTGCAGGGACGGGGTCACTGGGATTCTCCGAGGTATGTCACTAGGAGTTGGGTGGGGACTGAGCAGTGGAAGGAATTCTATATATATATATTTTTGGTAGTGGTGATACTGGGGATGGAACCCAGAGTCTTGAGCATGCTAGGCAAGTGCTCTAACACTGAGTTACATCCCAGCTTGGGAATTGCATTTAGAATCAGGTAATTCTGCAGGGTGTGGTGGTGCATGCCTGTAATCCCAGCACTCAAGGGGCTGAGGCAGGAGGATCACTGTGAGTTCAAATCCATCCTGGGTTACATAGTGAGTTCAAGACCAACTGAACTGTATAGTAAGACCCTATCTCAAAAAAAAAAAAATTGCAGGGGAGTAATTTTCAGTGGGGCATGGTGGCACATGCCTGTAATCTCAGCACTCAAGAGGCTGAGGCAGGAGGATTGCTGTAAATTCCAGCCCAACCTGGGCTATGCAGTGAGCTGAAGGACAGCCTGACCTACATAGCAAGACTCTGTCCAAAAAAAAAAAAAAAAAAAAACCATGTGATTCTGTGTTTGGACCTTGACTCTGCCACCTTTGAGTTATGTGACTGTGCCCACAATGGCCCCTCTTGAGGTCCAATTTCCTCATCTGGAAAGTGGAAATGTATTTATGCTTGCCCTGAAGTATCTGCAGCATATACATTTCACATACATAAGTCCTAGCCAGAGAGTGTGAAAGTCACTTCTCCCCTCGCACATGACACGAATAAAACCTTTTTGAGTTTCTCTTCTCCTCCTCTGGCCTGTCCTGTCTGCACTGCTGTGCTGCAGGAAACATCTGAGGTCCTGAGCCCTGAGCTACCCATGGCTGGATTTCTTGTCCACCCACGTCCTTCCTGGGTTGCTGGAGTCAGGGGGACACACAGAAAGAAAGTAAGGGTGATCAGGGCCCAGAAGGGTATCATAGGAGAGGTCAAGGTGATAATAAGAATCTCTTGGTCAGGAGATTAATGGAGAAGGGGCAGGGGACACGGTTCTGGGGCATCAGGGTCTGAGCCCTGCTGGGTACACTTACCCGCGCCTTGTACGTGCTGTGGCCGGCCTCGTCATCTGCAAGATATCCCGAGTGGTGACGGCAGCCGGCCATAGTGCCAGTAGCCAGGGCCGCTGCTTGCCTCCTTTCTCTTCAGTTTTGCGGCACCGCAGCGAACTGCTCTCTGCTCGGGGCGGGCGGAGAGATAGAGTGAGGGCCGGGAGGGCCTGAGTACCCCTCTGTGTCAGCGACCCTGGGGTCCGCGGGCCCCTCGCTCCGCGCACCTTGTGTCCTTCAGGCATCCAGCCCTTCCTCTGCTAGGAGTCTCCCAGGCGTCGGCACACTGTCCCATTCCAGTGTCGGCCGGATGGGGGCTCCCTTAGGACGTCCGCACTGTCTCTGACCGTCTCTGGTGTGTAGGTGTGTACGACTCTCTCCTCCCAGACCCAGAGCACCTTGTGGTCCGCCCTCGGCTGAGGGCCGAACAGTTCACGAGGGTCCCCACCCAGATCCGCGGGCGTCCACTCCAGAAAAGCTGCCCAGAGCACCGTAGTCTCCCAGCAGCCTACCGCTTGTTCATTTACATATCGCGTCCTGATTGGTTAGTAACGAGCATTGGCTTCCCCGAGACAATGGTTGGGGAGGGGCCTGCGTTAGCTCCTCCCCCACGATGCGAGACTGGGTCCTACTTACTTTTGCTGGGAGCCTAAAGTCTAGAATTGCTGTTGATCAGTTTCTTTCCGATCATAAAGAGCTCTAAAGTTGGGGCTCGGATCTGTGATCCTCATCTGCTCAGAGCAGGGCCTAAGAGCAAAAGCCATGACCGCTACCGGTGATACACACACTTTTCTCACCAGTTATTACACAGCCTTGGGCCTCCTGCTCTACTGCTTGCCAGCGGCCTCTTCCCCTTGCTCAGTGTGGACAACCCTGGCATCCGTTCTGGGCCTTTTTCTTGCAGTTTGCCTGAGAACAGTGGAGAGTGCCAGCTCTGTCACAGACTTATCTCCAATTCCTGGCTCCACAGTTTCCTCCCTGAGCGCGGGCTCCTGTCTAAATGGGGAGAAGGGGCGTGGATGTGGTGGTGTCTTTCTGCGTAAGAGTGTAGGGATTACATCATACAATACACTCAATGCCGTAAGAAAAGTTCCATGCACACTTTTTTTTTTCCTTCTTTTCTACCCAGACAGCCTACCACCCACAACAGATTTACAGCACACCCCATTCCAGACTGCCACACTATGTTGTTACTCATTTGTCTACCAGATGATGCTCCTTTGGGGGCAGAACTAAGGAAATTACCTCTAGTCTCTAATGTTGCCAGTGCCTCCATGCCAAGTGCCCCTGTGCCTGTGTCTCTATGCCAAGAGCTTACTTGAAAAGCTTTTTGAGGCTTCCAATCCTTACAAGGCCCCATACTGAGGTATTTATTTTCAAGTTCTACTCTGCCCCTGACCTAGGTGGGTAAACTGGGCCCAGAAGACTGAAGAAGAGCTGGGCATTGGCCCAGAGTCGCAGGGATCAGTCCACTGTTCTTGGCAGGACCACACTCCACCTCTCTGACATTGTTTACTTACCTGTAAAACAGAAATGACATTACCAACCTCATAGGCTGGACACAAATACCACACTTTTCACAGAGAAAATCAAGATGGTCACACTATAGTAAAAACTCTGGCTATCACCCATGTTTACCACTGTTATAGTCTCGAGTAAGGGAACATTTTCTGAACCAAAGAGGAATAAAAGTGAGGCTATGAATGTAAAGGTTGTATCCTTGCACAGAGCTTGAGATGGAAATAGGGACTAATGCTTCCTCAAAGTCATTGGTTTATGTGTTCATTTTCTTGTTTAGAGCTTTTAGTAAGAAAGAGCCTCTCTTAGAAAAATCAGAAGATCACTGGTCGTGGTGGCGCACACCTTTAATCCCAGCATTCGGGAGGCTGAGGTAGGTGGAGTGTTGTGAGTTTGAGGCCTGCTTGGGCTACACCATGAGCGCAAGGCCGGCCTGAACTACATAGTGCAACCCAGCCTCAAAAAACTAGGGCCGGGAGTTTGGCTCAGTGGCTTAAGCACCTGCCTGGCAGGTGTGAGGTTGTGAGTTTGGCCCCGGTGCCAAAAAAATAAAATAAAATAAAATAATAAAAAAAATCAGAAGCTCGACAGTGTGAAAAAGAGAAGTAAAAACAGCTAATAACATAAAAAAAAAAACATCCCAACAAACTCATAGACAATACTACCTAAAGAAAGCCAAAGTGGTGGTGTACCCCTGATCACAGAACTCAAGAGCCTGAGGCAGGAGGAGCATAAATTCCAGGCCTGCCAGAATCCACAGTGAGACTCTGTCTCTAAAAAACGAAAAGCTGAATGACACGACCCCGAAAGTTAACGGGGTGATCCTTTTTCCTTTCTTTTTCGTTCTCTTTTTTCTTCTCCTTGTTTTTTTTTTTTTTTTTTTTTTTTTTTTTTTTTTTTTTTTTTTTTTTTTTTTTTTTTTTTTTTTTTTTTTTTTTTTTTTTTTTTTTTTTTTTTTTTTT
>RJWM01008328.1:0-43579 GCA_004363535.1 Dasyprocta punctata | reverse complement strand
AGGTGGCGAGAACAAACGCGACGTGCGGCCGCGTCTGGGCTTGTGCGCCCGGGTGGGGCCCGACTGTCTGGCCCACTCCCCTGTGATGGTGCGCTAGGGTTCCAGGCAGCCATGGCCTGGCCGCGTGTGCGGTTGGTGGTCACCGCAGATGACTTTGGTTACTGCCCGCGGCGTGATGAAGGCATCGTGGAGGCCTTTCTGGCAGGGACCGTGACCAGCGTGTCCCTGCTGGTGAACGGCGCGGCCGCAGAGAGCGCGGCAGAGCTGGCTCGCAGGTGAGGGCGGCCCTCATCGGTCCGGGCGGGTATGGGACACCCCTTCCCCGTGCCGTCCGCGCTCCGGCCCTCTCTCCGCCCGCAGGCACGGCATCCCCACGGGTCTCCACGCCAACCTTTCCGAGGGTCGTCCTGTGGGCCCTGCTCGCCATGGCACCTCGTCGTTGCTCAGTCCCGAAGGCTTTTTTCTCGGCAAGATGGGTTTCCGGGAGGCGGTGGCGGCGGGACACGTGGCGCTGTCTCAGGTGCGAGAGGGTGGGTGCTGAAGGACGGTTGCGCTAACCCCCACGCTTAACCTTAAGGACCCCGGCAAGGGACGTCATCAGGGGCAGGAGAGAGACACTGAAGCAGCCACACTGTGGAACAAGTAGGGCAGTCTCCGCTGTGACCGCCCCGGAAGTTCAAGGCTCTTGCCACTCTACCTCTTTCTCCAGGTGCGGGAGGAGCTGGAGGCTCAACTAAGTCGCTTCAGGGAGTTGCTGGGCAGGCCCCCCACGCACGTGGACGGGCATCAGCACGTGCACGTGCTCCCAGGTGCGTGGGCTGGCCCTCCCAGGCTGGGGAGCTGCTTCCTGGGGGTGGCGAGAGGCCGATACACCGAGCAATGGGATCATGCACTCCTGGAACCCCCTCCACCTACAGGTGTGTGCCAGGTGTTCGCTGAGGCGCTGCAGGCATGTGGGGTGCGCTTCACACGACTGCCGCTGGAAGGCGGGGTGGGCGGCTGCGCGTGGTTGGAAGCTCCCGCGCGTACTTTCGCCTGTACGGTGGAGCGCGATGCCCGGGCCGCCATGGCCCCCTTCTCTCGCCACGGCCTGCGGTGAGCAAACCCCAGCCCTGCTGCCACAGCCAGCCCTTGTTCCTACAGGTCCTAGTGCATGCACCTGGACAGCTCTGTCTCTTTCCTAACCTGGGAGAGAACCCGCTGGCCTCCAGTTTCGTCCTGTTTTGCCCCCGCCCAATCTTGCTGATCCTGCAGCTCTGCCCATTATTGCCTCTGATTTCCAGGTGGACAGATGCCTTCGTGGGTTTGAGCACCTGTGGGCGATACATGACTGCTCACCGTGTGTTGGGGGCCGTCGCACGGGCCCTGGAAAATAACCCCACAGGCCATACCCTGACAGTTGAGCTGATGACACACCCGGGTTACCCCAGTGTGCCCCCAGCTGGGGGCTGTGGTGAGGGTCCTGATGCTTTCTCCTGCTCTTGGGAGAGACTGCATGAACTTCGTGTCCTCACAGCACCCACACTGCGGGCAAGGCTGGCCCAGGATGGGGTGCAACTCTGTGCCCTTGAGGACCTGGAGTCCAAGAGGCCAGAAGAAGGAGTCTCTTGAGAGCCCACTCTGGAATCTTTCCTGGACCTTTCCCTACACTAAGCACTAATACTCCTTAATGTGGAGGAAAGGGACCAAGATGATGGTCAGGTGCAGCCTGGAACCAGGCCCTGGAGTGAGGTCTATGACTTCCTAGTGTGACACACTGCCACCTCTGTGGCCAGGTTCTCATGGCTTGGAGTGGCAGCCAGAGCTTGTGTGTAGGCAGACCCAGCCTGTGACATCAAGATCTAAGGCTTGCAGAGTGTTGGGTACCAATTCTTGTTGCAATGTGAACACCTGATTGTTCAGTGACAGTGGGCAGAGATTGTTATGTAAATAAAACAGTATATGCCTTGCAGACTTGGGTGGTTTATAAACAGTTCTCAGGAAACCTTCACAGAAAGAGTAGGAGACAGAGCAACTTATTGGTGGCTCAGTCCATCAATATTCTAGAAAAGATATGCAAAACATTCTCTGAGTTTTGATTTCATTCATGCTTATATTGTTGTGTTGGGTGGGGTAGTTTAAACAAAGTCTTGTTATGTATTCCAGGTCAACCTGGAAAACACTATACTGTGTAGCCCAGGCTGGCCTCAACTTTTGGCAGTTCTCTTGCCTCAGCCTCCTGAGTGCTGGTTTTATAGGCATGCACCGCATCTGGCCTTTTTTGGTTTTGGAGAGCGTTTCACTGTGTTACCTGGGTTGGTCTCAAACTCCTGAGCTCATGATTCTCTCACCTCAGCCTCCTCCTCAGTAGCTGGGACTACTGGTACCACCATGGCACCTAGCAAAGCTCTATTTTTGTTTAAAAAGACTTGTTCTAAGTAAGCTATTCTAGGTGACAGGTCTGAGTAGGTCCTGTGAGCTTGAGGGTGTGTTTAAATTTTTATAGGAAGGGCATTCTGTGGAATTCCTGAGCCGACTGGTATATGGATGCCCTTTGGGCAGGATTTCATGTCACTTGGACCAATAGCCCTGAGGTGCAGGGAGCAGAGGGAGAAGTACATGGGGTATCTGAGCAGAGTTCCAGTGCCCACTCCAGAGGATGGAAAGGCAGATGAAATACCACATGGTTCTTGTCTCATTTAATGCCATGTGTCCTCAACTTACAGGTCTAGAGGTGGCAGTGGCAAAACAAGGCCTTGGAGCTTTCATTCATTCACTTAATGTGCACTGGGCTCTGGCCGGTGTCAGTCACACAAGCAAGTGCAGAGAGCTCTCACCCAGGCTAGACAGCGTACAGGGACACATAGCTTTCTGAAGAGACATGTGGGCTCTTGTTTCTCTCTTCTGACTTCACTGGCCCACACCAGACTATCCCCTTCGTTGTGATTTCAGCTCCCTCTTTTTTCCCTCTTTTCTGTTCTGTTCTCATCTTGCATCCTAACTTGACTTTGACTTTTGACAACCATAGTACCTTTCCTACTTCTTTCATGGTTGTGTACAGAAGTCACCATGAGTTTGGTCCTGCCTGCTGCCTAGCCTTTATCTGCTAGCCTTGGGTCCCTGTGGTCTGGCCAGTCCTGCAGGGTGCTAGCTGGGACTGGCAAGCAGGATGGCCTGAGGGCAGCCTGTTGACTCTGAGGCAGCTGCCAGAAGGGAAGCTTCTGCTGTGGAGTATTCAGAAGCAGGAGCAGCCAGCTGGTTGTATAGCTCTGATGTTTGGGACACAGGAGTGGCCATGAGGGTTACTGCTGCCCAGGAAGGAAGGGGGGATAAGCAGAGATGGGAGCTGAAAACATTTAAGAGTGAAGTAGCCAGGCATGGTGGTACACGCCTGTAATTAAAGCACTTGGGAGGTTAAGGCAAGAGGATCATTTAAAGTTTGAGACCAGCCTGGGCTACAAAGTAAGCTCAAGGCCAGCCCAAACTGCATAGCAAAACCGTATCTCAAAAGGACAAAAAAAAAGTGAGGCAGCTTGGCCAGACTGGTAGAATCAGGTGACTGAAGGCTACCTTGGGAGAGGAAGGGAGAGAAAGGGAAGAGGTGTTGTTGGCATGGCCACTGGTGGCACATGGGGGAGAGGGATTGCAGACTTTTTTTTTTTTTTTTTTTTTTTGGTGGGGAGGACATCTTGCTATGTAGTTCAGGTTGGCCTTGAACTCATGGCAATCCTCCTGCCTCAGCCTTCTGAGTGCTGGGATTATAGGTGTGTGCCACTATGTTCAGTCCTGTTTTAATGTTCTTTGTTTTGTTTTTGCCATGATGTTTCATTTTTTAAAAGTCTGTTGAAAAATCTGGGAGTGGTGGGGATTACAGGTGTGCATTGTTGCACCTGGCTCTTGGGAACCTTCTAGGAGTTAGAAGTGTGCTGACTGGCAGGACGCAATAGGCAGGCTCAGACTAAGTGTAAAAACAGCCAGATGCCTATCACCGGAACCTGTCTCCTCCCTGAAAACAGACAGTGATGCTCACAGGCTGCCTCGAGACTCTGAGGGTAAAGCACTGTGCAGGTGGCAGAATAGCCCACCCCATGATCAAAGAAAAGGACACGTCTCATCTCTGGTAAAATGACACACCAGGGAGTTTCCCTCTGAGAGCTGCAGACCCCACCACCAACAGTATAGGGCTGGATCAGTACTACTGCTGCAGTGCCTCGGGACTGAACTGTCTGGGGCACGCTCTGGGCTGGCTTCCAGTTAGAACCATTCAGGGAAATGGCCTAACCATACTCTCATTAAGACCCCCTTCTCAGGCAGCTTGGCCACTCTATTAAAGATGGGTCCTAACGTCACTCTACTGGGGATACAGGACACCCCTGTGTGGAAACTGTTCCCTTACTAGACATTCACTGGTCCCATAAGCCCTGGTAGTCTGGACTCTGGTGTTCCCAGCACTGATTATGCCTCAACTCCTCTTTAGGGGGGTTAGAACACTTCTGTGTGCCTCTTCTGGAGAGGCTATAATGGGGAAAGATTGGACCCCCCCACCCACACCTAGTCTCAAAGAACACCAAGCCCCTGGCACTACTCACCCCTAAAGGAAGAAACCCACACAACCAGTGTTGGAGAGCATTTTTATTAAGGGCAGCAGTACGGGATCGCAGCATCTTAGAAAGCCTATTCTCCGCCATTGTGGAAGGGCAAGAAGAGGACCCTGGGCACTTCAAGGAACCAGGTGGATGTGAATTCCTGAGCCAGTGCAGGTCAGCAGTGGGTAGCTGCTCCACAGCTCTCCCCTTCTCCAGAGGATTCAGCTTTTTGGTTTTGGAGCAGCCAGAGCTGGCTGTCAACTTGCTCAAAGAGTGCCCCAGGGGCACAGCTGAAAGGAGCGAGCCACCCAGGCCGAGGGAGGGACATCCACTGACTTGAGAGCCAGGTCTCTGCTGCCAGGGCAGACCATGGGGTTGCCAGTGACAGGACTGAGAGTCCCTGAGAGGTGCTGCCCGGCATAAAGGTACCCTCCCATGGTGAGCAGAGAGCAGTGAGGGAATGACAGGCAGGCAGAGCTACACTGGCAGAAATACGAAGCAATGGGACAGTTTTCAAGAATGACAATTCTTCCTGGACTTAACAAGAACTAATGGTGGCTTGTTTGGATAGCTTGACAGAACTTGGCATTTTATTACAGATCTGAGTGTGAGTGAAATAAAATTCATTCATTATCACCTTTCTGCTAATAAAGAGACAGATGAAAAAATGCTTGCCCTGTGCTCTTGGCATCCTGGGCACATGGAGTTTCCAGAAACCTGCCCCTTACGTACCTAGAATGAAAGCAGCAGAGTTCATTTACACACTGCAGGAGCCACACGCATGGACAACTGAACAAGTGTTATGCACCTACACTACCCATCACTTCCCACTTCTGCACAGGCAAAACCCAGGGCTACCTTATATGCCTGTAAACCCTGGAGAGATGGTTATAGAGCTAAAGTGAAAAAAACAGAAAGCAAAGTTTCTTGAAGTCATCTTCATGGGATTTAGTCCCCCTAGTAGCCAAGAAGGGAAGCCGCCAGTGGCAGAGGTTGGTGACACATGGTGTTTGATCAGCTTCCTTAGGGTGTCAGAGTACCATGCATTCTCTACTGTTTCAGGGATAGTCCCATTTGCCTTGAAAGACATTAACATTCAAATCCTTACAAAGCTCATCTGATGATAAATTCTAAGGTCAATTTTTATTTCTACAAAAAAGGCAATCAAAACAATATAAAACACATTGAAAGGTATTACTGAGTGAGCTTCAAGTGGAGCTTGACTCTGCAAAGACTGAGTCCAAAGGGAAAAGGAACGCTGTCTTGCTCCTGGGCTGGGCCACCGGCTGTGCTGAAGGAAGGGCCAGAAGGGGCCCCAGCAACCCCAGACTGACACCAGATATGAAGCCGAGTTCAGCCAATTCCAATCCCACAGAGGGTCAAATTGTGCCAAGGGAGGGCTGTGGTGGGGCTGCTGCAGAGAGGAGATGCAGAGCTCTCTGGCACATTCCAACGGAGGAACTTGGAATTTGAAATGGATATTCTGGCTTCTGTTCGGCCTGCGCTGACCAGTGGATCTTCTAACATGGTTGCAGGGAAGGGTGCTGTATCTTGGCCTCTGGAGCCTTTCCGGTGAGAAATTCATCATCGTCTCACAAGCAGTGTCCTCAGCTGGTAAGCCCTCTCTCTGGAGTAACCAGGGTTTCCCTACACAGGCCAGGTAAGGCTGCAGTTCAATCAGGCATACACAGACAGCAGGGCTTGCCCATTTAATCCACATTGTTGTGGATACGTGAGCCACATTTTTACAGAAGAGCTGGATGGGCCTCCCTTTGCAGGGCTTTTCTTTTCTTTTTTTCTTTGTAGGGGTGGGGCAGGGGAGTGGTTGTTTGTTTTGTAATTTTTTTAACAGGAAGTTATAGACTGGCATCAGGAGAATTTGAACCAACTCCCATGCAGGGCAGTGTGACATGGGAGAAGAAAAGCCACCAGAGCCATCTCTTCTCCTTTGCAGAAAAGATGGGACCTGGGAAGCGTTCCGTGAAAGATAAACTGAATGCAAAGAGAGTGGAAATTGCAAGGGCATGGAAGGAAGGGGAACCACAACCGTTATTTTTCTTTTTTTAACCTTATGGGCTAAATGTAACTTGAAGATTTTGGGTAAATTTGGACAAGAAAAGAAACACCATGCTTTTGAAGTGGACTGAAGCAGTGATTTTTAAAACAAAGAAAGCAGAACTAGAATATCTGAAATTTTTAATCCTTTCTTTACAGGTTACTAGATCACTTTTGATTAAGAAAACTGTAGAAAGTTAGTAACTGCCACAAGTGAACGCCAGGCGGTGGCACGTGTCAATTTTCCACAGAGTCCTGCTTTGCGGGGTGTCTGAATGCACTGCTTGGGGTCTCTGCTCACACTTGCTGGAATCATCTGTGGCAGATTTTAGTCCACCGGTCGCTTTTCCCCATATTTCTTTGTAAACTCTTCAGCATTCTTACAGAATTTTTTACGGTCCTTAGAGTATTCTTCAGCTAGGTCAGCCCGGAGCGGGTGCTCGGGCTGGGGGTCGTTCACCAGTGCTATGAGGGACTGGATTACTGCCAAGAGAAGGACAAGGCATCAGGGTTAGAACAGATTCAGGGAGGACAAGAGGCAGCTAATCTCAGAGACACAACTCTGACTTCAATAGTGACTTATAGCCATTGTGCTTTTTAACACAAAGCAACTTTCTCTTAATTCAAATTTATTACCACCAGAACTCCAACTATTTTTCTATACTGTAATAAGGAGAAAGGGATGCATGACAAACAGCCAGCTTTTAAGTGGGTAACTGTTCAGGGTGATGCCCCAGCCTCTGGAAACAGTAGGTGCTGCACTAACAGCTGCTCACACTCAAGCACACACACACACACACACACACACACACACACACACACACGATTACTTTCCCAGGTTAGGATTTTGGGGTGTCTGCCCTCAACCAGCACTTAGTACTACACTCAGTTTAGGACAGTTCTGATCAAGGTGAGAAAAGGGATGTGTGACGAAGCTGTACCTGTCCACGTGCAATGAATCCAATCTAAAGAGCCCCAAGGAGCTCCTGAAGGTATGAGTAAAATTCACTGACACACCTTGACTAGCCATTGGGAGAATGACAACCACAGCAGCATCAGACTATCAATGTCACAGCAGAAGTCATATAGGATCAGGGGATGCCATGATGCTTCACACAGTGCAGGAAGTCCCAGACAAGCTGGAAGGCAATCCTTGGGGGGAAGGATGGCACAGGAATGCAGGATAGGGATAGGAATCAGCAGCAGGATGCTACCCGCATCTCCCCACACTAACCCCCGAAATGCTGTGATCTTTCCCACCACTATGTTCCTAGCTCAAAAGTGCCTCTCCTCTCTGGATTGCTGATGCCACAGATTCCTCTACCGGGAGCATATGCTCTTCACCCAGCATTACAAGGAAAGGTGTAAAATGTTGACTCTGGCTAAGCTGGGCATAGTATAGGCATGGCTAGTCACCAACGCCAAGTAAGGGTCTACCACAAACACCACCTGCCTTCAGCATGACCTATTAATGCTACCCAGTGAAGGAGGGCAAGAAAGAGGTAGCTCCCATGAAAATGGTGGGCCCTAATGAGGCCTGTAGCAAAGGTGAGGCAGGGTTGGCACAGGCAGGTTCAGGTGCAGTGGGAAAGATGGGCAGCTGGTTGTGAAGAATGGAGCCAAGGGCCGGGTGTGGTGGCGCACGCCTTTAATCCCAGCACTTGGGAGGCTGAGGTAGGAGGAGCATTGTGAGTTCGAGGCCGGCTTGGGCTACAGCGCAAATGCAAGGCCGGTCTGAGCTACACAGTGCGACCCTGCCTCAAAACACCAGGCTGGGAGTTTGGCTCAGTGACTTAAGCGCCTGTCTGACAAGCGCGAGGTTGTGAGTTCAATCCCTGGTGCCAGGAAAAAAAAAAAAAAAAGAATGGAGTCAAGGGTGTGGAAAGCTCTCTGCAGGCCAGAGCAGCCTCTAATTCAATCTCTACACTCTCAAGAGCAGATACTGTCACTTCCTGATATTCATTGGGTGTAGCACCTCTAGAGGAAGTGGGACCTGTAAACGTATTTTTCTCTTTATTTCAAAATTTGTTCTTTTCAGCTTTTATTCTTGCTTGAATGAACAGAAAAGATAAAGCTATTCTATCCCTATTTTCCCAACACCAACCACTGCTATCTTGTGCCATATATCCATGCATAGCCTATATTCTTATCTACTTAGTGTATTTCCTTAAATCACTTTGGGGGGGGCAATGCTAGAGATGGAACCCACTGCACTGTGCATGCTAGGCAAGTGCTCTACCACTAAGCTACACCCACTGTTCTTTAATATTTAAGAGGCAAGGAAATGTCAGTGACTCAAATGGAAAATCACCTTCATCTGTCATAAAGAGAAGGCATGAATTGATAAACACTAAAATACCAAAGGGCAAAAGGGTGCACCTCAGGGGTAGAATGCTTGCCTACCATGAGACCCTGAGTTCAATCCCCAGCATGACAAAAGCAAAAATGAAATAAGTGAGCCAGGCATGGTGGCGTCCCCCTGTAATCCCAGCACTTGGGAGGCTGAGGTAGGAGGATCACTGTGAGTTTAAGACCAGCCTGGGCTACAAAGTGAGTTCAAGGCCAGCCTGAACTGCATAGTGAGACCCTGTCTCAAAAAATAGGACTGGGGGTTTAGCTCAGTGGCCTAAGCACCTGCTTGGCAGGCGTGAGGTTGTGAGTTCGATCCCTGGTACCAAAAACAAACAAATAAATAAATAAGCGGGATGTGGTGGTACAAAGCACTTGATGACTGAGGCAGGAAAATTGCCATGAGTTCAAGGTCAGCCTAGACTATGGACGGAGACCCTCTCTCAAAAGACAAGACAAGACTAGGCTAGACTAGATCAGACTAAACTAAAGAATAAGTACTTATGCCTCCTTCCCTTCCCATCCAAGCAGGAGAATGACCATGCCACGAACAGTCGCTTTCAGAGGACACTTCCATGGCTTCCCTTTTGCTTGTTGGCTGTAGGTATATTTCAGTGCATGCCACTGAAATACTGAACATTACTGCTTTTTTCCTCCCCTTTTTTAACTTTAATTTTAATTTTCTGGTATCAGGAACTGAACTCAGGACCTTGCGCTTGCCAAGCAGGTGCTTATGCTGCTTAGCTGTATCTTTGGCCCCATTTTTCCCTTTTTTTAATTCAGTACTGAGGACTGAAGCTAGGATCCATGCACTGAGCTACATCTCCCTCCAGTCCCTGTTTCATTTTGAGACAGGGTCTTGTTAAGTCACTAAATTTTCCAGGCTGAGCTTGAACCTACGATCCTCTTGTCTCATCTTCTCAGAGTGCTGGACTACAGGCATGTGCCTCTATGCCTGGCTTTGTTACCAATTGTATTTTATATAGCAAACCTCATTATACCACCAAACTAACCCTTGTTTTGTTACTAAGGTATGTACTAGAAAGTAGGGCACACAGTCATGCATGGTACATTCTTTCAATTCCAGTACTCTGGGAGGCTAAGGCAACTGAGTGATTTTGGTGAGACCCTGCCTCAAAAAACCACTAGGACCAAACACTGCTCAAAAAAACTGTTTCTGCATTCTTTCTTATTCTTGCCCTCCTCCCCATACCCTGACAATCATTAATTTGTTTGTACAGATTTACCTCTTCTAATGATTCCTTATACAACTGAACCTTGTTATCTGCAGTACTTATGTCCTAGAAACTTGCCATGAACACTGAACAACACTGTATCACAGCTCCTCTGCTCACAACATTTTTATCAGCTGATTAATATACAACCGTGTTTTTTATATGTTTAAAGAAACCTCACTTAAACTCGGGTGCAATGGCACATGCCTATAGTCCCAGCTACTCGGCAGGTTCAAGCAGAAGGATCACAAGCATGATATCAGCTTGGGCAACTTAGTAGACACTGTCTCAAAATTAAAAATAGGCCACTGTGTTCTCTCTTGCATGGTGGCCCACCCTCATGCTGTATGGTGTACTTCTTTTCCTACTTTTATTTGGCCCAACTTGCCCTGCAGAGCCTGTTACTTTTCCTACCTTTAAAAACCTTTCTTATCATAAAAAAAAAAAAAAAAAAAAAAGGACAGAAGGACAGATGGACAGACAAAAGAAAGTAAGAAAGACTTAATATACAACACTGATTCATTATCATTGATCCATGGTCACAGTACTGAAACTTGTGCCAGAATAAACTTTAGCTAACACATACGAATTCTCAGTAAGATACATCATAGTCTTCTTGTGCTCAGGAACACTAGATAGCATTTTAGTACGGCATTTGAAGAGCTTTTTTTTAAAAAACTGTACTTGGGATCAAACCCAGAAGCATTCTACCACTGAGCTGTATCTTTTTTTTTTTTTTTTTTTTTTTTTTTGCAGCACCGGGGATTGAACTCCCAACCTCACGCCTGCCAGACAGGCGCTTAAACCACTGAGCCAAACTCCCAGCCCTAGGTTTTTGAGGCAGGGTCGCACTATGTAGCTCAGGCCAGCCTTGCATTCGCGTTGTAGCCCAAGCCAGCCTCGAATTCACAATGCTCCTCCTACCTCAGCCTCCTGAGTGCTAGGATTAAAGGCGTGTGCCACCACGCCCGGCTGAGCTATATCTTTAATCTTACTTATTATTTAGAGACAGCATCTCACTAAGTTGCCTCGTTGAGAATATGAACTTGTACTACTCCTGCTTCAGTCTTCCAAAGAGTTGGGATTACAGATATGTATCTCTACACCTGGCTGGCTATTTTAAAAGTCAAATCACAAAATGTAAAGCACAAAATGCAAAATGTAGCACTGCAGAGACCACATGCTTATGCATGGAAGCTGAAACAAAAAAGTAGAAAGTGTCAAATTGTTCAGATTAGGTCAATCAAGTTTTTCACTGCTTTGCACATGTCTGGGATTGGTTGCAAAAGTGGGGTTACAAAAATTTTTAGTAGGTAGATGAATTCACAGACAAAATCTAAACAAGGCTCAACTACAAATAGAATCATAGACTTTGTGGTCATTTGTGACTATTTCATTTAGTGTATTTTCAAGATTTGGGCCGGGCATTGTAGTGCATGCCTGGAATCCCAGCCCTCAGGAGGATCACCGTGAGTTTGAAGCCAGCCTGGGCTACACAGTGAGTTTAAAAGCTACAGTGAGAGACTGTCTCAAAACAAAAACAAAAAACAAAAAACAAAAAAAACAAAAAAACAAAAAAAATATATATGTATGCATGACCTTAAACGTTTGTATTTGTTGAGCATGAATCAATACTTCATTCCTTTTCATAGCTGAACTATATTCCATTAGGTCACTCCTATGGCTGCATTAACCCTCTCAGGAGTTGGGATGCCAATTAGTAAGTACTGTTCATGCGTATAGCACCTAGTGTTAGCCGGGTACCTCAAGTCTCGTTATAGCCTCTTTTTCGCCACAAGGCTAGACTGCACCTTTTCATAGCATTGCATGTGTGGGTAAACCACATTCAGTTTATCCATTTACAAACCCACGGACATTTATAGACAAAGCTGCCATAAACATCTGTGTAAAAGTGTTTGTACAGACACAGGCTTTAATTTCTCTTAAGTATATATCCCTAATCACAGAAGCGTTTTTTTTAATAGCTTACTATCTCCTTCACTATGCTTAATTTTATATTCTAACTCAATTGTTGACAATCTTAACTTTTGTGTGTGTGTGTGTGTGTGTGTGTGTGTGGCACCAGGGATCGAACTCACAACCTACCACCTACCAGGCAGACGCTTAAGCTGCTGAGCCAAACTCCCAGCCCTAGTTTTTTTTTTTTATTTTTTATTTTTTTTTGCGGCACCGGGGATTGAACTCACAACCTCGCACCTGCCAGGGCAGGCACTTAAGGCACTGAGCCAGATTCCCGGC
Source organism: Dasyprocta punctata (assembly GCA_004363535.1). Classification (NCBI taxonomy): domain Eukaryota; kingdom Metazoa; phylum Chordata; class Mammalia; order Rodentia; family Dasyproctidae; genus Dasyprocta; species Dasyprocta punctata. The sequence goes on along the minus strand of RJWM01008328.1, from coordinate 31,116 downwards.
CCTGGTTTTTTGAGGCAGGGTCGCACTATGTAGCTCAGGCCAGCCTTGCGCTCACGTTGTAGCCCAAGCCGGCTTCGAACTCACAACGCTCCGCCTACCTCAGCCTCCTGAGTGCTGGGATTAAAGGTATGAGCCACCACGCTTGGCTGACAATCTTAACATTTCTAATTCTCTGAATCTACCTAACACAAATACTACTTTGTGAGTCTGTGGATAGGGTAACCCTGAACTGGAAATATAACTGGTCTAAAGACCAATGAAGGCTGTACTGGTAGCTGGCTGGAGTAAGTGAGGGTTTGTGAACCGAGGAGGACAAAAAACTTCAAGGCTGGTCCTGAGAGGGATGCTAAAGCTTCTAAGGACAGGGTAAGAGAGAATCATGAACAGATGCTATGAAGACTGGAAGAGGACCAAGAGATTAAAGCAAGAGGGTGGCACAAGTAGCACGTTACTTCCTAACTTTAGGAAATGAATGGGGAAATGCAGGGTATTTAAAAAGATGTAGTTTCTTACACTAGGGAGACAATACGGTATTTACACATGTGGGTTTCATTACCGTATTGTCTTCCTAGTGTAAGAAACTGAAAAAGTATATATGATCCAAAATCTATAATAAGTACTATGTAAGGGTGAAAAACAGCTCGAAGAGCAAAGTAATTGGGAAGGGAAAAGGGGGAAAGAGGGAAGGGAAAAGGAAAAGATATAAATCTGTATATATGTATATGTAAGATAACTAAAACGAACATACTGCTGAATGTATTAGATATTGAGAAAGAATAGTTAATACTCATATGATTAGATCAATTTTACATGTCTATATCTGTTAATGTAAACAACCATTCTGAAGATAACGATATGCAATATTGCAACCATTGTCAAGTTTCTATCATCCTGTTTTGTAAACCTGTAATGTTACTGTTGTGTATTCACTCTAGTCGTTTGTCTCTTTTGCTTTTTGTCTTTCTTATGTCTTTTTTTTCTCTTAAATAAAAAAATAAATAAATAATAAATAAATACATTACATCTAAAAAAAATAAAAAGATGTAGTAGTATGGTGGTAGTTGAATAGCAGTTAGAAAATAGGACCAGAAAAACAGAAACATTGAACACACAAGGATATGGCAAGTGAGAGCAGCAACGGTATATCCAGGAGAGTCACCATTTGGGACAAATGGGCCCAGACAGGCCTGGAAAAGAGTAAGACTTGACTTTTTTCTTTTCTTCTTTCAAGACAGGGTCTCACTACATAGTGCAGGCTGGCCTGGAATTCACTTATGTAGCCCAGGGTGATCCTCCTGCCTCAGCTCCTAAGTGCAAGGATTGCAGATGTGTGCCACCACACCTGGCTGATTTTTCTTGTGAAAGGCTTTCAACTTCCACTTTCCAGGGTTTCTGCCAAAAAATGACTACCTCAGTAACTGAAAAAACTACCTATAGCTTTGCCAATACCAGTTTCATCCATTCCCTAATTTTAACAGACCTTACATTGATTCAGTTACTTCTTATTAGAAAGCCTCCAAAAATATGAGGTTAGGATTTCAAAATAAAGTCTGGAATTAATAAGAATTAGGCACAACCTACAAGACAAGTCTTGCTTCTTCATGGGACAAGAGGGACAGCAATCACAATACTGAATCAAATACTTTTCCCAGAAAAACATACATTTGTGTATTTACCCAGACACATGGACACACACATTACAAACAATTCCAGGGAGTTCTAGGCCCACTATAGTCAACTATGTGTTTTATCCAGGAATGCAGCTCTCAAGCCTGACCTTGTCCTCTCCCTGCAAACCAGCCACCATGAGCCATTATTAGCCTGGAAGGCCCTCACCAACTTCCTTCCTTCCTTCCTTCAAGTCTAAGTTTGAGTGCTAAGTGCTGTGGGAGCCCACCTTAAGCACTACTTCCCCTTTGAGGCAGCCCAACAATCCTTCACCACTTCTAGGGACCAGTGTCCCCACAGGCAGCACACTTCTGGGCCTGCCCCTGTCCAACTGGGTTGTAAACAACCAAGGGAGTTGCCTCCTCAGTACTGTAAAGGTCAGTATTTTAACTGAGATTAGACATCCCCACAGAATGGTAGACCCTCAGCAGCACTTCTGTGTGAACTTGAGGTGGTAAGGTAAAGAGTTCTCTTCTCTAGACTGTGACAGAGGAGTGCCTTACCTTGGTCGGTCTTGGTCGCTGGCTTCCAGTTCTCAGCACTAATTACCGGCAGGCAAACTTGCCCTTTTTCATCAATGTTTGGATGATAGATCTTTGTTTTAAATGTGATCTTCGGTGGTTTGAATGGGTACTCTGCTGGGAAGTTGATTTCAATTCTAAAGGCCCCCTTATCATATGGAGGGTTGTCCTGGAAGAGAAGAAAATGAATATACTGTTATTTACACATCTGTAGTCAAGATAGGACTACTCTAATTGCTCACAGGAAAGATTAATTTATTTCAAGTGGTCCATCGACTGACGACCTGGAATGTACAGGACAACCCAACAATCCGCCAGTATTTCTAGAGCACATGTGTTAAGCGATGGAAAGCCTGAGACTGAAGTCCTGACATCCTTACACTTAAAAAAACAAAAAACAAAACAAAACAAAACAGCAACAACAAACAAAAACAAAAACAAAAAACCTCTATTTCTGAGGACTTTAGGTTCACAGTAAAACTGACAGGGAAATGTAGAAATAACCCATATACTCAGAGTCCCCCACATGCACAGCTTCTCCTGCTATCAACAACCTTCATCAAATGGGTAAATTTGCTACAATTCATGAGCCTACACCAGCACATCACCACTTGAAGTCCATGGTTTAAGCTGGGGCTCATCCTTGGTTTGCACATTATATGGGTTTTGTGTAGTTAAATAAGATAACTGGGACCATACACTGCAGTTGCTATAATTTGAATGTTTGTGTCCTCCCCGAATTCATCCATTAAAACCTTACGAAGACTGTGAGTACCTCATTAGTAGAGCTTGTGCTAGCATGTGTAAGGGCCTCTGTCCAAACCCCAGCATAAAAGACACACTCCCCTAATCTCGCCATGTGGTATTAGGACATGGGGCCACTGGAAGATGAGGTGGTCATCATGAGATAGGGACCTTGTGAAAGGGACCCCCAGAGGACTCCCATGTCCCTCCCATCATGTGCTTACATAGCAAAAAGGCAACATTATGAACAGAAAACAGAAGCTCCCTAGACATTGTATGTCCAGTGCCTTAATCTTAGACTTTCTGGCCTCTACAACCATAAGAAATAAATGTCTACTGTTTATAAGGAGTTGTTTTTGTTTGTTAGTTTGTTTTTGAAACAGTAGTCTGCATAGACTAAGTAGCCTTCTTGGAGTGGCTTTTTTTTTTTTTTTTTTTTGGCACCAGGGATTGAACTCACAACCTCACGCCTACCAGACAGGTGCTTAAGCCACTGAGCCAAGCTTCCAGCCCTAGTTTTTTGAGGCAGGGTCACACTATGTAGCTCAGGCCGGTCTTGCGCTCGTGTTGTAGCCCAAGCCGGCCTTGAACTCACAACGCTCCTCCTGCCTCAGCCTCCTGAGTGCTGGGATTAAAGGCGTGTGCCACCACACCCAGCTTTGGAGTGGCTTCTTTTGCTTAGCAATTCAGTGTTTGTTCACTCATATTCATTCACTGTATTGCTAAATGAATCCAGGCCTCCACGTTGAACTAGATCTCTAGTTCTTTTGTCCCCCGACCAGTCCTATTTTTAAATTCTGAGGCAGCACTGGTAAGTTGGCTAGGCAGGTCTTGAACTTGGTGTCTGTCCTTCCTCAACCTCCAAAGTAGCTGTGATGCAGGCCTAGACCTTTGCACCCAGCTTGTACCACAATTTATTTCATCATTCACCTACAGAAGGACAAATAGGGTTCTTCTGTGTTTTTGGTAATTATGAGTACAGCTGCTTTAAACATCTCCATTCAGGTTTCTGTGTCGATTTAAATTCCTCCACATGTTACAAGTATCTGCAGTTGTCAGTGCTTTAAATTTTGATGGCTCTAGTAAGTATATAATAGTATTTTATTGTTGCTTCAAAATTTGAGGCAATCTAGTGACATCCTATTGTGCTTCTTTGACATCTGAATTTGTTCCTTGACATCTGTGGTACTGCAAATTGAACAGTTTTTGTTTTTGGTTTTTTTCAGAAACGGGATCTCACTATGTTGTCAAGGCCAGGCTGACCTTGAAATCCTGGGCTCAAGTGATCCTGCTGACTCAGCCTATAGAGTAACTGGGTCTATAGGCACTATGTAAATAAATCTTCATCTGTGAGAGGTTGCTGTTTAGGTTTTAGGTTTTGTTTTTTTAGACTTCTCTTGGTTTTCATCACTGCCCTCCAAATTATTTCCTTATAATTAAGCTGGGCATGGTAGCACACACCTGTAATCCCAGGCTGAGGGAGGAGGATTGCCATGAGTGAGGCCAGCCTGAGACAGCAGTAAATTCAAGGAATTGCAGCTCTCAAGTCTGGGTTACATAGTGAGACACAGTCTCTAAAATAAACAAACAGGGCAGGCATGGTGGTACACACCTGTAATCCCAGCACTTGAGGCTGAGGCAGGAGGATCGCTGCAAGATCAAAGCCAGCCTGGGTTACAAAGTGGACTCAAGGCCATCCTGAACTGCATAGTGAGACCCTGTCTCAAAAATACCAAACAAACAAACAAACAAAATAAAATAAACTGAAGCTAGGTGTGGTGGCACACACCTGAAATTCTGGCACTCTGGGAGGTCGAGGGAGGAGGGCTACAAATTCAAGCTCAGCTTGGGCAACTTAGCAAGACCCTATCTCAAAATAAAACAAGCGCTGGGTTTAGTCTAGTGCAAAGATCCTGGGTTTAATCTCCAGTATTAGGGGAAGCAAAGAAAGAAAGACAGAAAAAGAGAAGGGGGAAAGGAGGGACAGAGGGAGCATTTGATACTGTTTACAAATACATCAACATTCACGGAAGGCAAACATCACAGGCCTAAGGGCATACTATAACCACAAGATATCTTTTTCTTCCTTTTTTTGGTACTGGGGATTGAACTCACAATCTTACACCTGTCAGGCAGACACTTAAGCCACTGAACTAAATCCCTGGCATGATCTGCCAAAAAAATTTTATATTTTAGCTATGAAGGCCAGTTATCAGTTATTGTTCTTAGTAAGCAGAATTTTTATGCTGTTAGAGAATCTCTTACACCTTTCTGGGCCCATTTATTTGCAGACAGAAGAAGTGTAACTTGGGTTCTTGATATGGTACACTCACATGTGATGCCCAATCTTCATGTGCTGTTCAATTTTTTTCCCTTTTTTTTTTTCTTTATTTTTTGAGACAGAGTCTATGCAGCTCAGGCTGACCTTGAACTCACAATTTCCTTGCCTCTGCCTCCCAAGTGCCACAACTGCCCACTTTCTTTAAGACTAAATAAAGGCAGGCCTCCAAGATGAAGAAGTTCTGTATGGCGATCATATCTCTATGTCTTCTGTTGCATCTCTTCCGGATTCAGCTTTGGTGCCAGGCTCTTGATCTACAAAATCTCGGTTCTGCCTCACTGATTTCTAGCATGTTCTATTCTTCTCAGGGATCCTGCTTTCTTACTGAAGCTTTAAATTCTTCATATATTCTGAATAATAGTTCTTTATCAGATTGGGAGGGGGGCAATATTTATCTTTTCTGAGGCTATAGAAAGAACCATACAGATCTAAAGGACCTAACCCAGAATACACTCAGTGCTCAGGTCAAAGTAGAGGTCTGGCCAGCTTGGTCTCTCTAGGGTGGATTGGTACCCAGCTCAACAGCTGAACCCTACGGCACTGAGCTGCTCACTGGTTGGTTGTCAGACTCAGCACGATGCCCTAAATTTTCACCCCTATGATACCCAAAGCTCTAGCCCTTGAGGCCTGGACATTGTGCAGCCTCAGAAAGAACCCTAGGCTCTGCCCATTTCCAGAGTTGGGAAAGACTGTCATGTTGTATTGCCTTTCTTTTGTTTTGTTTTGTTCAGACAGAGTCTTGCTATGTAGTCCCAGCTGGCCTCAAACTCATAGCATTCCTCCTGCCTCATCCTCCCAAGGGCTGGGATTTTAGGTGTGCAACACCATACCCAGCTATACTGCCTTTCTTTTTTTTTTTTTTTTTTTTTTTTTTTGCAGCACTGGGGATTGAACTCACAACCTCGCACCTACCAGGGCAGGCACTTAAGCCACTGAGCCAAACTCCCAGCCCTGGTTTTTTGAGGCAGGGTCGCACTGTATAGCTCAGGCCAGCCTTGCGCTCGCGTTGTAGCCCAATCAGGCCTCGAACTCACAATGCTCCGCCTACCTCAGCCTCCCGAGTGCTGGGATTAAAGGCGTGCGCCTCCACGCCCGGCTTATACTGCCTTTCTTGTACTCTAGTTCTCCTGGGTTACATCCAATCCAAGGCAAACCAAGTTTTGAAGGATGTCCAGGAGACTCTTGTCAGTCCCTACACAACAGCCCACCTTCTTGCACACCAACCTAAGTGAGCGCTCTCCATTTAAACAGAGCTTCTCTGCTGGGAGGCAAGGCTGGCACTCACCAGGTCTCCATACTCTCCCGCGTTTCTAGATCTGTATGTATGGCATATGAGTTTTAAAGAACAAGATTAAGATGGGTGTGGTGGCACACGCCTTTAATCCCAGCACTCAGAAGGCTGAGGCAGGAGGATCATTGTGAATTTGAGGCCAGCCTGAGCTACAAAGTGAGTTCAAGGCCAGCCGGAACTGCACAGTGAGACCCTGTCTCAAAAACTAGGGCTAGGGATATAGCTCAGTGCCCTAAGCGCCTGCCTGGCAGGTGCAAGGTTGTGAGTTTGATCCCTGGTACCAAAAAAACAAAACAAACAAACAAACAAACAAACAAAAAAAGCCCAGAAGATTAGGGAAGACTGAGGCAAGAGAAAAGCCTTCTGGGAAGAGAAGACTAAATATCAGGATGGCAGATTGGAAGGCAGAACACACTGCAAGCTGGAAGGCTGCCAGCAGGCAGCGTGGCTGAGCAACTGCTGAGACCACCTGTCAAGGCCTGAACCACCTTCTGGAGCAGGGGGAACCCTGCCCAAAGATGAATCTGTGGGCAGGCTAGTTGGGCGTCTGGAAGGAGACGCAGGCCAGCAAGAGAGTGGGAATGCCTGGGAGAAGTCCAGACCATGTGGGTGAAGGGAAAACCTGCAGCACATAGGAAAGGCAGGGTAAGACAGGATTTTCGCCTCCAACAAACCCTCCTAAGGCCTTCTTTAAAGAACATGGAATTTTCCAAAACACTGTAAAAGTTCATCTTACCTACATGCTTTGAATTGCTCTACTTAAAAGCCAACTCTGTGTTACAAATAAGCTAATGAGAATATACTTTTTTTTTTTTTTTTTTAAAGGTAAGGTCTCACCATGTAGCCCAGGCTGGCCTCAAACCTGCAGCGATCCTCCTGCCTCACCATCCCAAGTGCTGGGATTATAGGCATGTGCCACCACGTCTGATTGCTTTTTTTTTTTTTTAAGAGTAAGTAAGTTTAAAATGTTTTTTTCTTTTTTGACCAAGCAAAGCTTACTGCTATTTACATACTTGAGTCATGTAAAAACAGCTTTCCTGTATAAATGCTGGCTGGTGAAATTTGACAAATGTCTTCACTCAGCACCCAGGACTGACCAACCTCCCATTTCCTGCCATTTGCTAGGTCTGAGAGGTTTTGAGTCCAACAAATCCTATATTAGCAGGCCTGAACTCAGCTCTGCTTCTTCTTAGCCAAGGGCAGGTCTTAGAGCGCTTGCAAACATCCGTAAAATGTGGGTAATAGCAGTCTGCACACAAAATTACAGATGATGAGAGAGACAGGTTGTCAAGTCCTACTGACTGGCATGTGGGCAAAGATCAAGAAAAGCAAGCCAGGCCTCTTATCACCCAGAGAACATAACTAAGCTCATCCTAACTTCTTTGAGCCTCCTTCCTCTCCTAGATTATTAAAGGAGAGATTCAGGGGTGTAATGGATAACCTATAAAGTGGTGATGATACAGAAAAGATACGTAAAACTAAAAGAAGAGCTGGGTATGATGGCACATGCCTGTAATTCTAGGACTTGGGAGGCAGAGGCTGGGGGATTGCTGTGAGTAGAGTCCAGCCTGACCTACAACGTAAGTTCAAGGACTGCCTGAACTGCACGGCGAGATCCTGTCTCAAAAAGATCAAAACAACAACAACAACAAACAAACAAAAACCTAAAAGAGGATGTATCTTATGTGTAAAGGCATAAAGTTCTACATTCTAGAATTTAAATTTGTCCTTTGGGAAGGCAGCATAGGATTAGTAACAAACAGTTTTACAAGAAAACATGATACAAGTTTTTACAAATTCATCTCAGGAATAATATTTTTATTTTATCTGTATTATATTATCTATCTCAACCACTCACACATTTTTGCTTATGGTTTCTGGTTTGTAACTCCCTCCCCAAGGCAGGGGACAGGGTTTTGCTATGTATAGTTCAGGGTGGCATACTCGTAAGTGAAATAAATCAGATATGTATGTGTAAATACATTATCTCACCAGTGTGAGAAGCTGAAAGAAACAATATATGTATATGTGAGTGTGTGCATATATATAGTAGTTAAGATAGTTATACTACTGATGTCTGAATTTATTGAAGAGAAAGGTTTGTACTAGTATTGTTCAGACAATTAAATTTAGATATCTTGCACTCTGAGTAACTGATTTGAAGATAACAATATGCAATGTATCTACCACTGCTATACCCTATTATTGAAAAAAGATTTTCTCTTTAAAATAAAATAGATTTGAAAAGAAAAAAAACATAATTTTCTTCTCCAAGCTGAATCATACAAACTCTATATATAGTCACTCCCTGCCTTTCTGTCTTGGACGTATCTGTAAAAAAAAAAAAAAAAAAAAAATCTTCTCTGACATGCTGAATCAGTTAGGGTTCACCAGAGGAGCAGATTTAATATTTTATATATGTATGATTATATAAAGGATTTACTAGGTAAGCTTACAATGGTCACCTGTGAGATTAGGGGTGGAAGAATGTAAAATGGCCATCTGTGTGCTGGAGAGCTGGAGGATCCAGCTGAAGGTAAAAGGCATGGAGCACACTGCAGAGTGCCCTGTGAGTCCATGTGGAAAGCCAAAAGTCTGTGCTGGAAGGCTAAAGAGTCTCCACTGGAAGCTGAAGGGAACTGTAGATGAATGCCCAAAGGCAATGGCAAAGACCCGAGCTCCTCTGAAGGAAAGGGAAGATTTACTTCTTTCCCTTTTTACTCCATCCACGGTATAAGCCTTTGGGTTGGTACTACCCACATCCTGGGTGTGTCTTCCCTCCTCAGTCCACATGTCATCATCCACAGACACACCCAGAACTTTACTGATCAGCTAGAAAGTTTTCACTCAAATCAAATTGACAATCACAATCCACTCCTTTTGAACCTGACAATTACACATAGCTCGTTAAATCATACTTAATCTCCAAATACAACAGCAAGTTCAAAATTATGGCTAACATAATACAACTATCCTGTGTCCAAACTGAAACACATTAAGTCCCTCCCTAGAATAGAAGCCAGTTGTTTTTTTTTAGGGTGATGCTTACTCTTCTCCTAACATTCCATAATTCTCTCTCTCTCTCCCTTGCCCCCGTTTGTTTGGCACACAGTTTTGCTATGTAGTTCAGGCTGGCCTTGAACTCACTATGTAGCCCAGGCTGGCCTCCAAGTCATGGTAATCCTTCTGCCTCAGCCTCCCAAGTGCTGAGCTTACAGGTTTGTGCTGCCACTCACAGCAACATTCTGGTGGGCAGGCCCTGGAGTTTCAGTACTTGGGATGTTGAAGCAAGAGGATCACCATGAGTTCGAGGCCAGCCTGGCTACACAGTGAGTTCAAGGCCAGCCTGAACTACATAGCAAAACCCTGTCCCAAAAAACCAAAAAGTAAGTAGGTAAATAACAATCAATTAATTAAACTAAATAGCCATCTACTGCTTAGGTTACCTTTCAGTGACCATTCACATGAGACACAAATATCTTCACATCTTTTGCCCGTATGGGTATGTGTAATCCACATACTTCTTCCCCCAAATACCTTTGTCACCAATTTTCTAATCATATTCTCAGTCAAGCCAAGCTTACATGGCACAATTAATGATCACTCCTACCCTGTCTGACAGTGGGTTTTAGGAGTCTCTTTATTCCAGAGGGGTCCTGCCCATACCCTGAAGAAAGGAATGCTGCACACAAAGACTGAGAAGAATCTGCAGATGAACCTCACTGAGTTTCCCCACTCTTAATTAGCACGAGATCACAAGCTTTTTGGTCAATCACCTTTCTACATGACTATCCATGCGTCAGTACCTATGAATGAAGTTTCCACTGATATCCAAAAGGACAGGGTTTGGAGAGCTTTCAGTTAATTTGAACACAGGAAGACATGAAAGTACACATCCTTTCCCTGGAGCTTTGCCCTGCACGTCTCATCATCTATAACCTTTCTGATCCCTTTTTAATAAAGCAGTAAACGTGTTTCCCTGAGTTTTTTGAACCCTGAGAATAAAGTTGCTCAATAGGAGGAGGAAGATTTATAGCCAGTAGGTTAGAAGCACAACAAATAAAACAACCTAGGGCTTATGATTGGCATCTAAAGGGGAGAAAGAATAACTACTGGTGACTGAGCCCTAACCTGGAGGACCTGACACAGACTAGCAAAACAGTGTAACGGCCGGGCATGGTGGCACACGCCTTTAATCCCAGCACTCGGAAGGCTGAGGTAGGTGGAGCGTTGAGTTCGAGGCTGGCTTGGGCTACAATGAGAGCACAAGGCCGACCTGAGCTACACAGTGCGACCCTGCCTCAAAAAACCAGGGCCGGGAGTTTGGCTCAGTGACTTAAGCGCCTGTCTGCCAGGCGCGAGGTTGTGAGTTCAATCCCTGGTGCCGCAAAAAAAAAAAAAAAAAAAGGAGTTTATTTTATAAATAATGTAGCTAATATTTCTATACCACTTTTGCTAAGTATTCACTTTTTAAATTTCATTCACTTATTTACTTTTAATTTTTTGGTGTTTTGAGACAGGGTCTCACTACATAGCCCAGGCTGGCCTTGAACTCCTGGGAATCCTGCCTCAGCCTCCCAAAGGCTGGGATTACAGGCACGCACCACCACACCCAACTTTCTAAGTATTCACATTTTCTTCATTTGTTTTTAATCATATGCCTATGGTTTAGGTCTCAAATAGTCTTCAAAGGCCTATGTGTTGACTTACTCACTAACTGGGCATTACTGAGAAGTTGGGGAACCTTAAAATAATGGAACTAGCCGGGTGTGGTGGCGCATGCCTTTAATTCCAGCACTTGGGAGGCTGAGGTAGGAGGAGCTTTGTGAGTTCGAGGCCAGCTTGGGCTACACATCACGAGCACAAGGCCGGTCTGAGCTGCACAGTGCGACCCTGCCTCAAAAACCCAGGGCCAGGAGTTTGGCTCAGTGACTTAAGTGCCTGTCTGGCAGGCGCAAGGTTATGAGTTCAAGCCCTGGTGCCGCCAAAAAAAGAAAAAAAAAAAGAAGGAACTAGTGGGAAGTCTTCAGGTCATTGCGGGGTGTACCCCTGAAGGGCAGAGAGGGACCCAGGCCCTTCCTCTTCTTTTGCTTCTTAGTCATGAGTGGGCAGCTCGGCTTCAACATAGGCCGCCTGCCGTGATGTGCTGCCTTGCTCCAGGCCCAAAAGTAACTGGGTTAACCAACCACAGACTGATACCTCTAAAACCCTAAGCCAAATGAATCAGGTTTTTTTTAGGTTTTTTTTTTCCCCTCCCCTCATGGTGCTAGGGACTGAATCCAAGGCTTGAGCATGCTGGACAAGTACTCTACCACTGAGTTACACCCTCAGCCTCAACCTTCTCTTCACAATCCCTCTGTATGATACTGGAGACTGAACCTAAGGCCTTTGCATGAAGCTATATCCCTAGTCCTTTTTTAATACTTTATTTTGGCATGGTCTTACAGTTGCCAAAGCTTGGCTTGAACTTGCAATCCTTCTGCCTCAGTCTCCCAGAGTTCTGGGATTACCAGTGTGTGCCACTATACCCAGCCCTTTTCTCTTTATGTGAATTATCTCAAGTATCTGTTACAGTAACAGAAAGCTAACTAACACAATATGGATGTGTGTAAAGAAGACCTGTCCAAAGTTGATCAAGAGCTTGTTGTATGTTAGGTGCTTTTCTGTCTCATCTCATCTATCCTAGCAGCAACCCTCAGAGGCAGATGCTGTAATCGCCCACATTTGGAATGGCAAATGAGGTGGAATCTGACTGGTTGGCCTGAGACCTAAACTCAAGTTTCTTTTCCTCTAATGCAACCCAAGCATCCATACGGTCCACTTCCATCCATTTATCACTTTTGTGGAACTTGGGGCCAAGGGAACTGATGAAAACAAGTCAATGTTCATGCTGCCTGCTATACAGTAAGCATTATCACTGTCTGTTCAAGAGACCTAGTGTCCTGCTAACGTTCAATAAACTGACAAGCTATCTTGTTAGTTTCTTGTAAAAACATAAAAATCTGATTCTTTATAGTTCTCAACCTCCATGGCACAAAGCCATTTTGTAGTAACTAAAATCAGAAGAAAGCTCTTTGTTATATGGCACCAAACCATCTTGGGTCCTTCAGTCTTATGTCCTACTTCTAACCCTGTAGTCAATCTACTCTTCACACAGCAACCCTTCAAGAATTTCAAAACTCCAGTCCACCTCAAGTGATCCCTTCTCTGAATCCTTTGGTAATTCCACAAAAGTGACCATTTGGTCATCACTGTGCAGCAGTGAAGACTACTGTAGCACAGTGCCCTGGCAGCCAGAGATGTCAAGACAATCTTCTGCTCCCCAGCATGAAGCTCTTTAACACAACATGTCCCCATGGTGCCTGACCACAAGTATCTGACAACTGTGTGCAGAACTCATAGCTGATGTCTCATTAAGACCTGGTTTGGATCTAATGAACATATTGTTGTCTTCATCCCAAACATCAGATGGACAAATGGCTCTTGTGCATTGTTGTGACTTCTGCCTACCTTGGTGATGAGTCCCCAACAGCATCATTTTTCCCTATGGCTCTTCTTCACTCAATAAGCAAACACAGTCCAAACAAGGATCTCTATCTTGGACTGGCCCTGCTGGCTGTTTGTCCTTACAGTTATCTTTATTTTAAAGGAAACTGAAGGAAGGTGTGCCATCTTGCTCTGAATTCCCAGGATGTTTCTATGCCCTGAAGACATTTGCTTCTCTCTAAAAAGCAGTCATGCACTGAAGTAAGTTTGTGGACCTCCCAACATATGGTACGTCCTTAGCCTTTGTAAATTGCCTTTGTTTTATGTTCCCAATTCTGAAAAATGAGCTTTCTGCTTACTTGACTCACAATATCTGCTAAATTAGGAGATTAATCTTGTGCTAATTTTGGTTTCTGAAGATGACTTTTATGTACTGTTTTCAATATTTTGGTTTGTGGGACTTTTTATAATTTTCTGGCTATAAATATGCCAATATTATAGAGTTTAATCATATTCCCTTCAAACATAAATATTAGTAGGAATAAGTATTTTATAACTAGCTTTTCAGTCTTTCATAACCAAACCATTTTCCAGGTTGTATCTAAATTTAAAACTATGGTCTCCACTAATTAAATTCAACAAGGAACTTTCCCTCTTGTGAATTCACGAAGGCATATATATCTCTCACAGCATGATTCTGTACCTTTCAAGATCTTTCTCTCTCTCTCTCTCTCTCTCTCTCTCTCACACACACACACACACACACACCAGCAGCAGCAGCCACCAGACATTTCCTGTTTCATGATGATGCTGTAAGTCTCTGCTGCAGGCTGTGGTATATTTTCTTTTTCTTTTCTTTTCTTTTTTTTTTTGCGGCACCGGGGATTGAACTCACAACCTCGCGCCTGCCAGGGTAGGCGCTTAAGGCACTGAGCCCAACTCCCGGCCCGGGTTTTTTTGAGGTAGGGTCGCACTATGTAGCTCAGGCCGGCCTTGTGCTCGCGTTGTAGCCCAAGCCGGCCTCGAACCCACAACGCTCCACCTACCTCAGCCTCCCGAGTGCTGGGATTAAAGGCGTGCGCCACCACGCCCGGCTTGTGGTATATTTTCTATACAGACACAGCACCCTGCATTTCTGTGTATCTATACAAAACTTGAGTCCTGGCCAAGCATGGTGGCCCACACTTGTAACCACAGCCACTCAGGAGGCCAAGGTTGGAAGATTACAAGTTCAAGGCCATTCCAGGCAACTTAAACCTTGTCTCAAAATAAAATAAAAACGGTTGGGAATGTAGCTCAGAGGTAGTGTACTTGGTTATATACACAAGGCCTTGGGTTTCATCCCCAGCACCACTAAAACAAAACTAGACAATCTAGAGTCCTATTCTCTATATGGCTGTGTTACTTTCTCCCCCACTTCTGGTGCTGGGGACCAAACCCAGGGCCTCATGCATGCCAGGCAAATGCTTTACCACTAAGCTATACCTCCAGCCCCTTTTCAGTACTTTTGCCCATACTGTCTTCCACTCTGCAATCCTGATGTTGCATTTCCCGTTGCCCTTTTCTGTTGAGCATCTGAGTATCTTGCAGATGCAGCCACATTCAATTTTTTGTTTGTTTTGTTTTCTGAGACAACGTTTCATCATGTAGTCCAGGATGACCTCAAACTTAAGGCAATCCTCTTGCCTCAGCCTTGTAAGTCCTAGCATTATAGACACGTATCACATGGCCAGCCATACTCATTCTGTAGGAGACCATGGATCCTATGACATTCCACCCACTAGGATGACAGCTGTAAGACTCTGCTGCAGACCACCTGCTCATGACGGCATTCCTGAGACTTCTGTCTACAAAATATGGTGCCTGACTTAGGACAGGAGCTCAACAGCCCCCTGAACATGGGGCATGTTCTTTCTCCTAAAAATGATCCCAATGTACCCTAAGGGTGACTGCACAACTATTTTAAACACGTTTCTTTGTTTAAAAAAAGAAACAAACAAATAAACCAGAATTTATCTCACTTGACCATAACCATTATACCTATGGGAAGAAGAGAGGGTGAAAAGAGAGCAGCCGAAGAATTAACAAGAGAAGGGAAAAGCAGAGGACACAGATAGTGCTTGTACCAGGTAAGAGGCTATAGCTCCTACCCAAGTCTAGAGGAAAGAGAACGAGACTGATGCAGGTGAGAGCTCAGATGCAGTGGGCTACACATTCAGGTAAGGGCAACAAGAAGGCAGGTCTAAATCGCAAAGGTAGCTACAAAAGGGTAAAGACGAAGCCAGAGCTTCTAATGCGCTCCAGGAGGCAGGGCTGGAGTAGAGGAAGAGTTTCCTTCTTCCTTGACAGAAAAATTAAAATGTTAGGTACTGAAGGAGCTTTTATACTATGCTAGTCTTATGCCAAGTGCTACTACTTAGTCAAGCATACCACAACCAATCACCACACCAACAGGCAAGAAGAGAAAGGGGCAGGAAATAAAACTAAAATGCCACAGCTGTCATAGATATTCAAATATTGTACTTATTTAGGCAAGTATTTAGGTTTTATAACAAGTGGGGAAAAAAGTTTTATTTTTATTTTTTATTTTTTGCGGCACCAGAGATTGAACTCACAACCTCGGCCTGCCAGGGCAGGCGCTTAAGGCACTGAGCCAAACTCCGGGCCCTGGTTTTTTTGAGGCAGGGTCGCACTATGTAGCTCAGGCCGGCCTTGCGCTCACGTTGTAGCCCAAGCCAGCCTCGAACTCACAATGCTCCGCCTACCTCAGCCTCCCAAGTGCTGGGATTAAAGGCGTGCGCCACCACGCCCGGCAGGAAAAAAGTGTTTAAATTGATGTAAAATTCACATAAGGTACATAACTATTTGAAAGGCTAGAGGTCAGGGATTTAGTTCAGCGGCTCAAGCACTTGCCTAGTAAGCATGAGGTTGTGAGTTCAATCCCAGGCACAAAAAGAAAGAAAGAAAGACAGACAGACAGACAGACAAAGGCTATAATTCAGAGTCCTTTAATGTATTCATTAGGTTGTATCACCTTTCTCTGATTTCAAGATATTTTTTTTTAATGAACCCAGAAAAGTTCTGTGCCTATCAACTAACAAATGGAAGACTGAGACAATACAATGCTGTCAAATAAATTAACCTGTTTCACGGAGGCTCAGGGAGTTTGGCCAGAGGCAGCTAAGTCCTCCCAAAAAGAACAAAAGAGAAGGGGGCTGAAGGAGAGACCTTAGGAGAGACAAAGTACAGGTGGGTCTTCTCAAGACATCACTCACTGGCCAGACCCTGGGAGCAGTAAGGAGGAAGGCAGCACTTATTCTGGAGGCCACGGGCAATGGGAAAGCAGTTCCCTGATGTTCAGCTGAAATCTCATTGCATTTTCATATCTGCATTTTGGTTACCTGTCTTATGTTTGCTAACTAAACTGCTGAATGCTCAGACTCTCTTCTTGCCTATATAAAATCATCAGCACCAACATTTGTGTTATTATTCTGAGCCAAGAGGGCCAGCTGAAATAATTTGTCATAATTGCAACACAATTATCCCAGACCCCAGCCCCAGCCTAGAGCTTGTTCTACAGAAAACATAGTCCTAGCTGGGGATACAGCTCAGTGGCGTAAGAGCCTGCCTAGCAAGCCTAAGATCCTGAGTTTGATTCCCAATCCACAAAAAAAAAAAAAAAAAAAAAAGTGTTATCTCGGGATATCTCAGTCTCTAGTCACAGTTTGTGGAGGCCACTAACACAGGTGGTAGGAGAACCTTCAGGCCAATCTATGAATGAGGTTAAGAGAGTCAATTTCAGATTATTTACATGAAATGAAACAACTTATTAGATACGAAACACTGGGTTAAATACAGGTAGAAATGGGACAAGAAGAATCATAATTTTACAACTGTACTTTTAAGAACATAGCTACACGAAGTTATTTATATCTGGGCTCTGTATCTTTACTCTCGAGGCTTGTTTATGCTGCCTAAACTTTTTTTTCTTTTTTCTTCTGGCCTGTTACACTCAAATCCCCTAAAGATAGTATAAGCCTGGTGGCTGAGGTGGTGCACTTGGAAGAGTGCAGGGATTACAGCTGTGCATGCCCAGCTGAGTGTGCACTCCCCTTTAATTCTGCCTCATAAAACTTTTTGTGCCTCTCACTAAAGCATCCTGAAAATTCTTTTTCTCTAACCAGAGCCAAGAATCTATGCAGCAGTCCACATTGAGGTCGCGTCTCCTCCTTGGGGGAACTACTCCAATCCTGTCTAGTAATACTGTGACTGCTTTTAAAAAAATCAAAGTTTCTTACAAATAAGAAACAGATAATAACACAAAATTTTCTTTTCTTTTAACTTAAATTTATTGGTATATTTTAAGTATACATAATGATCATATTCATCATAGGGACTTTGTGCCTGTACATGACATAGGTTCTTTTTTTGGGGACAGGGTCTGGCCGTGTAGCCCAGACTGGCCTTGAACTCAGCAATCCTTCTACCTCAGCCTCCTGAGTGCTGGGATTACAGGCATGCGCCACCACAATTTTATCTTCTTTTCAATTAACTAAAATAAACTAGTAGTATAAGTAAAGCAAATTAATATATATTAAAATAGTTTTAAAACAATACACGCATATATTATATGGTGTTTCTCATATAAGAGAAACCATGCGATTATTTGTTTATGATTGTGTGTCTGTATTCATTTACCACTTATCCCTTAAGGTTATCTTTTTTTTGTTTTGTAGTCCAGGCTGGCCTTAACTTTACCACAATCCTCCTGCCTCAGTCTCCTGAGTGCTGGGATACAGCATACACCACCTGTCTGGTTGTTTTTTTGTTCTTGTTTCTTTTTAAAGTAGTACTGGGGGTTGAATCCAAGGCCTTTGCACTGAGCTATACCCCTAGCACTTTAATTTTTACACATTTTTTAAAATTTTGAGACAATTTTCACTACTTTACCCAACTCTGCTTAAACTAGCAATCTTCCTGCCTCAGCCTCCCTTGGTGCTGGGATTACAGGCATGTACCACTAAGCCACGATAGCTTTTTTTTCCCTTCAGTGTGAGCTGGAGGCCAGCTTGGGTCACACAGTGAGTTCAAGACCAGCCTAGTACACAGGGAGGTCCTGTTTCAAAAAGGGGTGCCAGGGTGGGGGGTGGGGAGAGATCATTCAAGGAGTGTCTGCTTAGAAGTTGATTATCCCTGAATTTGCATAACCTATCTTCAAGACTGAGGACACCATATCTCCAGTCATTTGTACCTTGGATTTCAAGCAGACCCTGCATAACAATGATACTGCTCCATGTAGAAAATATCATCTTAAGGAGACCAAACTGCCCCCTCAAGCAGTAAGACTTCTCTCAGTCATCCTGCAAAGATAGAACTGAGGTATTAGTCTACCAGACACTACCCTAGCAAATCCCTAAGACCTGGTCTCATTCTCTTGTTAATTGAATAGTATGGCCAGGGACATAGCTCAGCAGCATAAGTGCCAGCCTGGCAATTGCAAGGTCCCGAGTTTAATCCCCAGTACAAAAACAGTCTGAACCTCTTCACCAGAGCTCTTGAAGTTGAAATCTCTATTTTCTTTTATAGTCTAAATTGGCCTAATAAATCTACATATGCCTCATACCGATACATCCTCAAATGCTTCCCTGTGGCATGCACTAGAACCTATTCTGTCAGGCAAGTTGAGCCCCAATCCCCTTTTGGGGGGACTTCCTTGGATTCTGTCTGGTGATAACATCCCACCCCTTAACAAAATCAGAAAACCAAGATGGGCATGCATGGTGGTGGGAGGCTGAAGCACAAGTTTGAGCCCAGCCTGAGCTACACAGTGAGACCTAATCTTGAAACTGAAGGGAGGGAAGAAAAGAAGCAAAACAAGTGGCGCACACCTTTAATCCCAGCACTCAGGAGGCTGAGGTAGGTGGAGCGGTGTGAGTTCCAGGCCAGCTTGGGTTACAACGCGAGCATAAGGCTGGCCTGAGCTACATAGTGCGACCCTGCCTCAAAAAACTAGGGCTGGGAGTTTGGCTCAGTGGCTTAAGTGCCTGTCTGGCAGGCGTGAGCCTGTGAGTTCAATTCCCGGTGCCACAAAAAAAAAAAAAAAAAAAAAAAAAGCAAAGCAAATCAGACAAAAAAGCCAACTAAACCAGCCAACAAAACCACAATGAAACTTGACTTTCAACTCATTAGTTCTGTATGTCTATAATCAAAGAGACAGAAAACAGCACAAAGATAAATTTGGAGAAATTGGAGTTTTCATACATAGCTAGTGGGAATGCTAGCATGGTAGTCACAGAAAATAGTCTGGCAGTTCCTCAAACAGATAAACACAGACCTATGATATGACCCAGCAATTCCTATTTCTCAGTACATACCTAAGAGAAATGAAAATTATGTCTACATAAAAACGTGTATATGAATATTTATGGCAGCATTATTCATAGTAGTAAAAATTAGAACAACCCAAATGTCCATTATCTAATGAGTGGATAAGGAAATAGTACATTCACACAATGGACTATTACATGGTAATAAAAAGGAATGTAGGACAGCGGGCATGGTGGCGCACGCCTTTAATCCCAGCACTTGAGAGGGTGAGGCAGGAGGACTGTTGTGAATTTGAGGCCAGCCTGGGCTACAAAGTGAGTTCAAGGCCAGCCTGAAGTGCATAGTGAGACCTTGTCTCAAAAAATAGGGCCAGGGATTTAGCTCAGTGGCCTAAGCAGGCCTTGAACTCACAAACTCCACCTAGTTCAGCCTCTCAAGGGCTGGGATTAAGGGCTGGGATTAAAGGTGTGCGCCACCACGCCCAGCACCCTTACTCTGTACTTTAAATGTGACTTCCAAACTA
This sequence comes from Dasyprocta punctata, assembly GCA_004363535.1. Classification (NCBI taxonomy): domain Eukaryota; kingdom Metazoa; phylum Chordata; class Mammalia; order Rodentia; family Dasyproctidae; genus Dasyprocta; species Dasyprocta punctata. The sequence goes on along the minus strand of RJWM01008328.1, from coordinate 11,215 downwards.
AAATGTGCTGTAAGTATGACAGGTTGCATAATATTTATTGCTAAGTGTATTCAGTTGAATAATTTACTTATCAAGGGGCTGAAAGCGTACAGTTCAGTGGATGTGTACTTCACACACACACACACGCGCACACACACACAGAAAAATCAAAATGAATTCCACCTGTTTTCTCTCGCCTTCCTTCCCTCTCGCTTGTTTAATCACTCACTTGCTACATGGTCCAGGCAGTCCCTGAATTCACTATGTAGCTCAGGAGACACTTGATCTCACAATCCTCCTGCCTCAGTGTCAGGAGTACTAGGATTACAGGTGTGGGCCAACACATCTGTGTAGCACTTACTTGTTTCTTTTAGTTATTAATATGACTACTAGAAGATTTGGCTGGGTATGGTGGTGCAGGCCTGTAACCCCACCACTCTGCAGGCTGAAGCAGGAGGATCCCCACCAAGTTCAAGGTCAACCTAGGCTACATAGTAAGTTCAAGACCAGTGTGGACTACACAGCAAGACTCTCGAAAATTCAGTCACGGCTCATGTATACTGGTGAGTAAATGGTTGGGGAGGGAGGCTGTGACTCTTAATGAAGTATAAAGTTGTGCAAGGGGCTCCCAATATGTGCGGCTTGGTTTCTGACTACACCGAACTACACACACACACACACACACACACCCGAATATGAAAGCCGCCTGGGAAATTAAATATACACATACAAAACTGGAGAGATCTGAATCAGGTTATGGATGGTCTCACTGTTAACTTCCCATGATATTGTGCTTTAGTTATGCAAGATACTAGAGGAAGCTTGCTGAAGGGTGCTAGAGATCTCTGTACTTGTTTCTTTTTATTTCTTTTCTTTTTTTTTTTTTTCCTGTGGCACCAAGCATTGAACTCACAACCTCCCGCCTGCTAGGCAGCCGCTTAAGCCACTGAACCGAACTCCCAGCCCTAGTTTTTTGAGACAGGGTCACACTATGTAGCTCAGGTTGGCCTTGCACTCGCGTTGTAGCCCAAGCCGGCCTCAAACTCACACCGCTCCACCTACCTCAGCCTGCCGGGTGCTGGGATTAAAGGCCGGCGCCACCACGCCCAGCTTGTACTTGTTTCTTAACAAATGCATGAGAAGGTGCAACTGTCTCAAAGTTAAAAGTTCCAAGACAAAACAGTGGGACACACACACACACACACACACACACATCATTTCCTCCTTCAACACTGCCAGGTCTCCACAGGTCTCCTACCACACAGCAGCTATTTGACAACTGGGTGGAGAGCTGGACAAAATGGAATGGAGCACAGAATAAGCAGACTAGAGGAATCTAGGACTTGGCTCACTTTACTGAGCTGCTGGGTTAACTAACCCAGGGGAGCCACCTTTTTCTAAGCCAAGCTCAACTGGGGGTCATTTCACCAGTGTGCAAGGTGGGTGGAACATTATGAAGGGTGTGATTTACTATGATAAAAGTTTCAGAGAAGACTGAACAAGGAAGGATGAAAACCCTAAATATAGGAGTATCTTGGGAATCTGGGGCAGGAAGTAGCAGGACCACTCCTGAGAAAGTCTGTCTCTCCCTGAAAAGGAATAAAGGGTACTTAACTGAACAATTAGTTGGTGTGGAGTGACCAGCCTTTGACCAACTCAGAGTCAACTTATGTAAAGCACTGACCTCCATTCAGCCCAGGGGAACAAAAAGCAGAGTTGTTCCAAAGCACCTGGCCTGTGAGTCAGGTAGGGGAAACTTAAGGATGAGTCAGAGAATTGCAGAAAAACCTGGACATGAGAAAGTCCACAGAGAGGTAAGGGCAACTCTGGTTTTAAAAATGGATATTATCAGTATACTGTACCTGATGCCCATCCTCAGAAATAGTCTATGGGGCTTGTAAGAATCTGGTGTGAGGAGCCGGGCGTGGTGGTGCACGCCTTTAATCCCAGCACTTGGGAGGCTGAGGTAGGCGGAGCGTTGTGAGTTCGAGGCCCGCTTGGGCTACAACGCGAGCGCAAGGCCGGCCTGAGCTACATAGTGCGACCCTGCCTCAAAAAATTAGGGCCAGGAGTTTGGCTCGGTGGCTCAAGCGCCTGTCTGGCAGGTGCGAGGTTGTGAGTTCAATCCCCGGTGCCGCAAAAAAAAAAAGAAAACAATCTGGTGTGAGCCCTGAAAGGGGAATAGTGTGGGGCCAGTGCCACTGCGTAACAGCAGAGACTGCTTCTCCTCCCAATAGGATAGGAGACACAAGGATGACAGCTACATCAAGGTATATGTGGTATCCCCACTGAGCCAGATTTTGATACATAAAGCCTCAAGGATACAAAGATGACTCATGCCTGTGCTTTTAAAGTCCACAGCGAAGAAATGCAGGGGAAGCCTGATTACAGCATTAACTACATTAGCTAAATAAAGCATATACTTTCTGTAAGGTCCAGTGGAATTATCAACTTTAGGCCTTCTGATCACTGCAAGAGTGTTTTGTTTTTTGGCTTTTTGAGACAGGGTCTCATTATACAGTTCAGGCTGGCACTATGTAGTCCAGGCTGGTCTCAAACTCCCAACAATTCTCCTGCCTCAGCCTCCAGTGCTAGGATTACAGGTCTAGGTCACCACACCCAGCTTTCTGTTTTGTTTTGTTTTGTTTGCACTGCAAGAGTGTTAGCGTCTCTTTACAAACATGGAAACCAAGGCACAGTTAAATGAGTTACTGCCACTGTTGGAATGTCCACCAGTGCATCCATCACCTTTTCCACAGAAGGTAAAATGATCATCTCAAGTTCACAGCAAAGAATATTAGGACAAAGGAGCAGCCCACACAAGAAAGGAACTTAAGCCAGGATCAAATCCCTCTTCAATGCCTGGCATTGCAGCACATGCCTTAATCCCAGCACCTGAGGAGGGAGGACTGCTGTGAGTTTAAAGGCAGCCTGGAATACACAGCTGGACCTTGCAGAACTCTAGGAAACAATCAAAGGTTTGCAGCAACCAAATGACAGAATCTAGAAAACAGCAACTAAATTACAACAGAAAAGCCTTGGGGTGATCTCTCTTGCCTTTACCCTATCCCCTACCTGGCCGGGGAATACGCAGCCTAGAAGATAGGGTCTCCTTTCCCAGTGTAGGACCTGGGCCCTGATCCCAAACTGCTGTGTTTGTCTGTTCCAACCTGCCTGAGGCCACCTGAAGGAATGACATGAGCGTTCATTTCTATCTCACCCAACATACAGCTCACAGAGGGTAGAAAAACAGTTAAGTGTGTCTTTTGCAAAAAAATAAAAATAATAATAAAATAAAAATAAAAAATCTATCTACAAAGAGCAAAAATGAACAACTGAGATATACAATAAATTGCCTAGTCAAAGTCGAGTCCAGCACTTGAGAGGCTGAGACAGGAGGATCATAAATTTGAGCCTAGTTTTGGTGACTTAGTAAATCCTTGTCTCAAAATTAAGGGTTCAATCCCCAATAGGGCAGAGGGGTGCTAGTTAAATAGGAAATGCCAAGGAGAAAGTTTGTTTAAAAAAATTAGGGCATTAAAAAGTGCAGGTTCCAGGTGTGGTGGTACACACCTTTAATCCCAGCACTCAGTAGGGTGAGGCAGGAAGATCCATCCTTGTGAGTCTGAGACCAGTCTGGACTACAACATGAGTTCAAGGCCAGCCGGAAGTGCATAGTGAGACCCTGTCTCAAAAAATAGGGCCGGGGATTTAGCTCAGTGGCCTAAGCGCCTGCCTGGCAGGTGTCAGGTTGTGAGTTTGATTCCTTGTACAAAAAAAAAAAAAAAAAAAAAAAAAAATTCCATCTCAGAAAAAAACTTAGAAGAGTTAGCCATGGTGGAACACACTTGTAATATCAGCTACTTGGGAGGCTGAGGCAGGAGGACTGCCAGTTTGAAACCAACCTGGGCAACTTACCAAGACCCTGTAAGAATTTAAAGAGGGGAAGGGATGTAGCTTTGTGGTACAGTACTTTCAGCAGTAGACATTAGCCCTACTACCCCAACACACAAGAACTGAGAATACCATAAGCTTCCACCATTGACTAACGTAAAAATTTGACACAAGCAGGAAATGAGGCTGAGACAGAACTGTAAAGTGAAGTGGGGAGTTAGAGATGTAGTTCAGTGGTAGAGCACCTGCCTACCTACTATCTGTAAAGCCCTGGACTCAATCTCCAACACATTTGTGAGCACATACATGTGACAGAAAACAGACAAAAAAATAGCAGACAAAAGAATCAAATAAATTTTAGAACTTAATAGTATAACTGAAAATTTCACTAGAGTGATTCAACATCAGATTGAAGTGAACAGAATAAAGAATCAGTAAACAAGGACAGGACAATGGAGAAACAGAAAGGAAAAAATTAAAAAAGAAAAGCAAACCATCGAAGGACACTATCAGGCAGTGCAAATACACATTATAGAAACCTCAGAAAAAAAAAAAAAAACAAGAGAAAGGCAGCACTTGGGAGGCTAAAGTAGGAGGATGCCTGGGAGTTTGAGGCCAACCTGGGTTTCAAAGTGAATTCAAGGCCAGTCTGCATCGTGAAACCCTGTCTCAAAAAGATGACAGATGTGGTGGCATAGGCCTGTAATTCTAGCACTCAGGAGGCTGAAGCAGGAGAATTGCAGAAAGTTCGAGGCCAGCCTGAACCATACAGTGAAACCCTGCGGGGGGTGGAGGAGAGTACAAGTAATATTTGGTAAAATAATGGCCCTAAATTCCACAAAAAAAGACCTAAAATTCAAAGCAGTTCATTAAACTCTGATGAACTCAGATACCCAAACAGGATGCTCATTAAGGCAAACAACTTATTTCTCACCAGTACAGTAACCAGAAAGACGACAGCTGATAATATAGTCAAAACACTTCCTAGGTGTTGTTGCCATAACTGTAATCCCAGAACTTTGGAGGCAGAGGCAGGAGGATCACCAGGTTTGAGACCAGCCAGGACATAGTGAGTTCAAGGCCAGTCTGAACTACGTAGAGACATCTTGCCTTAAAAAACAAAAAACAAAACAAAAAACCAAAAAGTTGGGGACTTCAATACCCTGCTTTCAATAATAAACCGAAAGATCAACGTGGAAGCACAAATCACGCAAGATTGGTGGGAAGATGGCACAGTGGTGAGCACTACAGAAAGAACCTGTCTGAGATTCAGTGTCCAGACACTGGGATATAGCAACATGAGGAAGGGAAGAAGAAGGGAAGTTGGAGAAAAGAAAAGAAAAGAAAAAAAAGAAAAGAAAAGAAAAGGAAGTGGGTACTTAGGACCCAGGAAAGATCTGAAGTGAGAATTAAAGCTCATAGAGAGAGCGAACAGAGAAACTTCAAAGAAGAAGTAGTGGGTCACAGGCAGCACTTTCTCGGAGTCCTCACTCACTGTGTGGGAGGGGCAGCTCAAACCTGCAGACGTATGGTGACTACAATGACCCCCATCCTCCACAAACACATCAGTATAACACAGCAGTGGATACAGTGGGACTACAGTGGCTGGTGAGTTATTTGGGTTCAGAGGTCCCAAGGAGAGGGCAATTGGCTGGGAGACATCTTGGAGAGGGGCCAGCCGAGCTTAGAACTCAGAGTAACTGCTTGCTACATGCAGCCAGTGTTGGGTCAGGGAGCTGAGTTCAAGTCAGTGGTAGGTGCATGGATTGCTTCAGACTGAATAGGTCTGGATCTGGCCTCACAGGCAGAAATCACCCTGAACTTCAGTGGAAATAAAGGTGCAGGTTCCTTGAGATTACCCACTACCTCACCAAAAAGCTACAGCTGGCTACTTGAATTAATCAACTAGGATCTGGACTCTATCTGCCCATGTTGTCCACTAGTGACAACGAAGATGCACTTTGAAGTGAACATGTTTTAAAAATGTTCTTTGATGTTGGGCAGGAGGCTCTGATCAGAAGACAACCTAGCCTGCCTGCCTGGTGAGTGCGCGTGACCTGTGTGGACTCCAGGAGGAGAAAGAGATGTGCCTCTCGAGATCCCGCCATGTTGGGCAGGAAGGCTTCAACCAGAAGACAACCTAGCCTGCCTTCCTGGTGAGTGCGCTTGACTGGCGCCCGCTCCACGAGGAGAAAGAGATGTACCTCTTGTAGGCCTACCAGCGCGCGCGGGCTAAGTATCAAGGACTCCTGCCCGCCCCCGCCCCCACCCCCACCCCCACCCCCACCCCTGCCGTAAGCAACCTGCTGGTTCAGAGGACTGGCTTAGTTGACAGCAACTATGGTACATAAAGCGACTAAATGCTTGTATTGTTTGGTTGATTTTGTAGGCCTAGATCCAGCAGTCTGAGCATCTCTTGGGAAGATGATAGTATGCGATGTAGCAAATATGGGGGATTCTCCTCTATCTTGTCTTTGAGGCCCAATATTCTCATTGTTTTGCTTTATTCTGATTACAAAAAAAATTTTTTTTGCTATATTTCATACTCGGTTTTTATTGGTTTTGTTGTGTTTTGGTTTGATTTTACTATACCTGATGGAATGGTCAACTATTCTGAAAGTAACAAAGTATGATGTGGTGGCGGCTGTTGTTTGCCTGGTGTCTTTCTTTGAAGTTCTGTACCAGTTCTACTGCTTTGTTTTGATTGACTTTGTTCTGTTATGTTTTGTTGGATTTTAGTATCTTTAAAATAAAAAAAAAATTCTCTTTTTCCTTTCTCACTTTTCTTGTTTTTGTTTTTTCTTTGTTCTTTTTATGAGTATGAACACAGTTTCTAGTTTTTTGGTTGTTTTTTTGTTCTTGTTTTTATTCCTTCCTTTTCTCTTTTCCTCCTGTCTTCTTCACTAATTTCCCAAAGTTTCCATGATCTTCCTTTGTTCTCTAGCCTTGCTTCTTATCTCTTCCTCTTCTTCTGTTTCTCTTTTTCCCCTTACTCCTTTTAAATTTCCTCCTCTGAGGATAAAACAGCCATACAAAGGGCATATTTACTGCATCCAGTTTTCTGGTTTGGTTTAGATTTTGTTGTGCAACCACAAATTAGTTCATATGGTTAAAGGTGGCAAATTAATAGTTACCTCAGTCCATCATTTTCTGTGATTTGTTTGATGCTACTGTTATTGCTGATTATACCATTTTAGCCAAAGTGACGTAACTGCTATAATCAGTTGTTCTTCCTGGTAGAACAAAACTGAGATCGCCTAAGGGTCATAAACAATATTATAAGCCAGTGCCAAAGAACCAGGGACTTGGTCAAGTAGGCAGCAACTTCTAATCCCCAATAAATTGAAGAGGTAGGATCTTGCAAACAGACTCAAAACCCAAAAACCAGCTACACCTGGAAGTCACCTTGAGTAGTCATTTCCTAAGGGTTCTAAAGACTAGCAATAAAGTTACTCCCCACAGGCAATTTACAAATATCAACCCAGGAATTAAACTTAAACAAAAAAACAAACAAAAAAAAAAAACAACAAAAAAAAAAGGCAATGAGGAGACATTTAAATTGCAACCCCAAACTTCCAACTCACCAAAGGCAAACCCAGCAGGGCAATGAAGTGGAACAATGTGAAAGCTACTCACCTGAACTCTGAAAAAAATCAAGTCAGAAATAATTTCTCAGGTAACTAAAGAGATGGTGACCATAATGAAAGACATGCTTAGTGACTCTAGAGCAGACACAGATGAAAAAACGTAAGAGGAGCTTAGGAAAATGATGGAAACCATGAATGTCCACATAGGAAAGAAATGGAACCCATGAAACAGATTCAAACAGATATCCAGGAGATGAAAAATTCCACTGAAGTATATGCAGTAAAATGAGCCAATATAAAGACAGAATCTCAGATATAGATAGAGATGGGATTGCAGTTAGTGATCATGAAAAGAGAGATTTCTTAAAAACATCAAGGGACAATGAGAAATCAATCTAGCAGCTGCCAGATGATGCAAAGAAGAGTAGCATAAAATGACTGGAGATAATGAAATAGCAGGAGATAGCACAAATGACATAAAAAATATCTGTTCACAGTCAGTTGTGGTGGTGCACACCTGTAATCCCAGCACTTGGGAGGCAGAGGCAGGAGGACTGCAGCAAGTTCGAGGCCAGCCTGAGCTACATAGTGAGTTCAAGGCCAGCTTGAACAACATAGCAAGCCCCATCTCAAAGAACAAAGAGCAAAAAACAAAAAACAAACCTGTTCACAGAAGTTATGGCAGAAAACTTCCCAAGCAGGGAAAAATAATTTGACATACAGATAAGTGAGGCATATACAACTCCAATTAGACACTATGGAAAAAAAATCTACACCAAGGTATTTAATAGTCAAGATTCCATATATTCAACGCAAGAACAGAATATTAAAAGCTGTTAGAAGAAAATAAACTTGAAAACAAATCCTTAATTTGCCAAATAAATTTGTATTGAAAATAATAAGTAACAGCTGTTAGAGAAAAGAAATCACCTACAAAGGAAAGCCCATCAGAATCACAGTAGAGATTTCCAAACAAACCCTCAAGCCAAGGAAAGCTTGGAATGAAGTATTTCAAGCCCAAAAAGAAAACCTCCAACCCAGACTGATGCATACTGTAAAACTGTCTTTCAAAATTGATGGAGAAATAAAGATACTTCCATGACAAAGAACACCTGAGGAAATTCATGAACACCAAGCCAGCACTTCAAAATGTTCCGCAGGACATTCTAGAAAGAGATAACAAGGATTACAACTCCATGTTGTAATCTCCACTAGAATGAATCCAGCAGGCAAGGCAAGCAATTAAATAGAGGGGAAAATAGGGAGGAAACAACAGGAAAACAACATGATAAGGTTAAGTCAATGCATATCACTTATAACCATCAATATTAATGGCCTAATTCACTAATCAAAACAAACAAAACGAACAAAAACCCATACTGGCAGAATGGATCAAGAAGCAAGATTCAGTCAGGCATGACGGTGCACATCTAAAATTCCAGCATTCGGGAGGCTGAGGCAGGAGGATCACTGTGAGTATGAAGCCAGCCTGGGCTATATAAGCCTGAACTACATAGTGAGACCCTGCCTCAAAACAAACAAAAGCAGCTGGGTGTGGTGGCACACGCCTTTAATCCCAGAACTCAGAAGGCTGAGGGGAGGATCGTTGTGAATTAGAGACCATCCTGGGTTACAAAGTGAGTTCAGGGCCACTCTGAAGTACTTAGTGAAACCCTGTCTCAAAAAATAGGGCTGGGGATTTAGCTCAGTGGCCTAAGCACCTGCCTGGCAGGCAGGAGGTTGTGAGTTTGATACCCGGTACCAAACAAACAAGCGCAAGTACAACATGCTACATACAAGAAACACATTTAATTAAAAAAGAAATTGATAGACTAAAAGTCGAAGGATATAAAACTATACTCCATGCAACAAGAACCTGGAAAAAAGCAGGGATAGCTATTATATTTGCAAACAAAATGGATTTTAAACCAAGACTAATTAAGAGAGACAAAGAAGGTCACTACATCCTTGTAAAAGGAACAATCCAGGAGGAAGAGATAACAATCATAAATATACATGCACCAAGCTGGGCATGGTGGCCCATGCCTGTAATCCCAGCACTCGGGAGGCTGAGGCAAGAAGATTGTTGCAAGTTCAAGACTTGCCTGGGCTACAAAGTGAACTCAAGGCCAGCCTGAACTGCATAGCCAGACCATGGCTAAATATATATGTGTGTGTGTGTGTACATACATATATATGTATATTCACCAAATACCAGTGCACTCAACATAAGACAATTATTAATGAACATTAAAAATTACATAAGCATTAATACAACTGTAATAAGGGACCTCAATACCCCATTGTCACAAACAGATCAACTAGACCAAAAATCAACAATGAAATATTAGAACTGAACCAAATTTTTGAATAAATGGACTTAGTAGGTATGTACACTTAGCCGGGCATGGTGGTGCATGCCTTTAATCCCAGCACTTGGGAGGCTGAGGCAGGAGGATCACTGTGAGTTCAAGACCATCCTGGGCTACAAAATGAGTTCAAGGCCAGCCTGAACTGCATAGTGAGACCCTGTCTCAAAAAATAGGGCCTGGGATTTAGCTCAGTGGTGCAAGCACCTGCCTGGCAGGCATGAGGTTGTGAGTTTGATCCCCGGTACTCCCAAAAAACAGTAGGTATGTACAAAGTGTTCCACCCTACAACATCAGAATCAACGTTCTCTCAGTTGCACACAGGATATTCTCCAGAATACACCACATACTAGCTCATAGAACATGCTTAAGTAAATACAAAGGAATTGAAATTGTCCCATGCATATTATCAGACCACACTGCAATGACTGGAAATCAAGGACAAAAGAAACCATAAGAACTTCCTAAATACACAGAAATTAACACCCTCCTGAGCAACCAATGGGTCACAGATGAAATTAAAAAACAAATTATATAGTTTCTACAATTAAACAAACACAATATAACACAATGGAACTTCATGGTGTAACGAAAAAGCAGTCCTATAAGAGAATTTATAGCAGTGAATACCTGTATCAGTAAAATAGAGTGAGCTCAAATAAACAACTTCATATTGAACCTCAAGCTTTTAGAAAAAGAAGAATGGGTCAAGCCCAAAGCTTGTACATGGGAGAAAATTATACAGATCAGAGCAGAAATTAATGAAATAGAGACTAAGAATCAATCACAGAGTCAGTTCTTTAAAAGATTAAAATTGACAAATGCTTAGCCAGCCACCCTCATCAAAAGAAGGAAAAGACTCAAATCCATGCAATTGGCAGTGAAAAGGGTGAAATCACAACAGATCCTTCAGAGATGCAAAAAATCACCTATACCTACTTTGAGAACCTGAATTCTAATGAGATGGAAAATCCAGAAGAAATGGATAGATTCCTAGATACTTATGAATTACCAAAGCTGAATCAAAAAGATATAAAAATCATAAATAAACCAGTATCAACAAGCCGGGCGTGGTGGCGCACGCCTTTATTTATTTATTTATTTGTTTGTTTATTTATAGCCTTTCTCAGGTCTTTGAATTAAGATTTTTTTTTTATTTAAGAGAAAATAGATACAGAAGATAGAAACAAAAATCAAAAAAGACAGACAAACAACAACAGATCTGATACGATAACATTGTAGGTTTACACACTGAGGTGGTTGAAGTTTGACAGTAGTTACAATACTGCATATCGTTACCTTCATATGGGTTGATCATATTGACAGATATAGACATGTAAGATTTATCAATTCAGGTATATTAACTTTTCTTTTTCAATAGCTATT
>RJWM01008327.1:55732-73548 GCA_004363535.1 Dasyprocta punctata | reverse complement strand
GTTGCCATGGGGCAAAGGGATGGAAGTGTTCGCAGCGGGCTAAGGGGTAGATCCGGGACCAAGGAGTGGGGGTTATAGAGTAGCAGGCCTCCCTTCAACATGAAGAAGGATTTCTAAGGGGCCCCCAGGCACGGGTGCAGCTCACCTGGGGAGGTGCCGAGCAGCAGCTGCTCCCCCCGTGCCAAACTCAGATAAGAGGGTGCTGAACGGCTGGAGAGTGGCGAGAACTCTGTGTCCGGGCTTAGAAAGACCTGGCCCGCGACCATTTGACCTCATTGACCTTCTTCACCCTGGCTGTTCAGCAGCATGGCCACTGCCTCCCAGCCGTGGTGAGGCCTCTTGGTAGGGAAGCGCCTTACCAGTGCCCGGGAGGTATTGGAAGGACAGGCACACTGGCTGCCCTGTTAGTCGGCTGTGGGCACAGCCGTCTCCCTCACTAGTATTCTCGCCTCTGCTACTTTGCAACCACTGCCCTCATGATTGTCACCACCATAGCCATCATTACTAGCAGCTATTACCACGACTGCTATCACTGTCCCTACCAAGACTGTAGTTTCATCATTACGTGATTACTCTTGCTCCTACTAATGGTATTTCCTAGTGGAGCCTATGCATCTGAGTTTGTATTCTGGCTTCGCCCCTTGACGGCCATGTGGCCTTAGAAAAGTAATTTAATTTCTGTCCCCCTCAATCTGTCACATGGGTAGAATACAAATTCTTACCAACAATAAATTTATAGTAAGTGCTGAACTATTTTATTTTATTTTATTTTACTTTATTTTCATGTGTGTGACGCTGGGTGTTGAATTCAGGGCCTTCCCACTAAGCTGTATCCCCTGTCCTTTTTATTTTACTTTGAGATGAGGCCTGGATAAGTCACTGAGTTGCCCAGGCTATGCTTGAATGTGCAGTCCTCTTGCCTCAGCCTCCCAGACTACGGGGAGTGCACTGCCAACCTGGCTGAGCATGTTAATACTTTTGAAATGCCTAGGTTAGTGTTTGGCTCGTAGAGAGCTCTACATAAGCATAAAATAAGTCAGGAAATCCCTCTGCTGGTGTTGCTGCTCCTCTAATTTACTGTCCTCCTGATTGTTCCTGGGGCTCCTATTGTTCTTACACTCCCGCTGTGACTCTTACTGATCTGTTCTCACTGCAGCCGCCATCCTTACCAGTCTGGTCCCGTGTTCCCCCAGCATGGCCTGGAGGCCAGCAATGCCCACCTGGCACAGTCGGGCTACAGGAGAGAAGTGATTCCTTTGCCCAGGAAGCATCCTGAGAGACATCCTGCAGAGTGAAGCCACCCCACCTCCCCACGCCCCACTGGCCTCAGGAAGAAGGAGGCTGTGAGGGCGATGTCGGGGGCAGTGGGCAGCCACGGGGATGCCCAGCCCTCCCCTACTCACCAGCTTGAGAGAGGACGTGGGATCCGGTACATACACAGGGGTGTGTGAGTTGGAGCTGGGCTCGGTTTTGGAGACTTTCCCTCTATCCCGGAGGAACTTGGACTTCACGCATCCCATCCTGCCAGACAGAGAGAAGGGGAGCCCAGATTGTCTAGAGCCCCATGCAGGCTGGCTCCCCACTTCCTTGCTGTCTCAGTCCCCTGCAGCCCCCCTGGAGCTGCCTCACTGGGGTCCCGGGCTTCCCAGCAGCACTGGCCCAGAGTGGAAAAGCTGTGCAGCCCCAGGGACCAAGGAGCATGCGACGCGGAGCTTACCCAGGACGAGTTGCGAGGCGGCGGGGAGTGACATGGGGAGAGCGCGGGCAGAGCAGGGAGTGGGTGGTGGGTGCCGCTGGCTCCGGGGTCCGAAACCCTGAGCTGATCCCTGCCCTGGGCCACTCCACCAGCACCTCCCTTCTCACCAGTCCCAGTTCCTCATCAGCAAGAGGCAAGATGGGAGGAATCATAAAGCTTCCTGACAGGTGTTAGAAGGCTGGGAAGGCCTGCGGCAGAAATGCTCAGCACAACTTAGGTTCAGAGTCACAGGAAAATACAACTGTGCTGTTGTTAAGTAGTAAATCTCAAAGATGGCATCATACAACGTGGCTTCAACAATCTCGCTAGGCACTAACCAAGGCCCCACATTCCTGAGGTCATTTTATAGTTGGTTTAAATCCCTTCCTTCCTTCCTCCTTCCTCTCTCTCTGTCTCTCTGTCTCTCTCTCTCTTTCTGTCTCTCTCACTGTTTCTGTCTGTCTCTCTCTCTGTCTCTCTCTAGATTTATTTGCTCATTCATCCATTTACTCAATAAATGTTCACTGAGTACTTCTGTAACCCAAAAAAAGCAGGTAAATTCATGTCCTTATGGAGCTCAAACAGATGTGGTTGGGAGACACAGTCAATAAATAAGTAAACAAAAATTTAACAAATGTAGCTAGTGAAATGCATGACAGCAATAAATAGGGTGATAAGGAAACAAGTGGGCAGGGCCCCTTTAGACAGGTGACTGGGAACAGCCTCTCAGGAGGTGATGTGGAACCTGCAGTCTGAATGACATAAGGAAGTTGGTCACAGGACACATGGAGGAAAGAGTGTTTCAGGCAGAGGGAGCGGCAAGTGCAAAGGCCCTGAGGCTGGACTGTGCCTGGAGAAAAGGAGGCCTTCCCAGTAGGAGAAGTACGGCAGGTGACAAGGTGTCCCATCTGCTAGGTCCTGTGAAGAATTTGGATTTTATTCTAGAGATGGTGGAAAATCAAGGAAAGTTTTTGGCTGGAGAGATGGGGTGCAGTTTGCACTTTAAATCATCCCAGTGCACTGGTAAGACACACATGAAAACTTTTTTGTGTATGTTTCTCAAAAAATAAATCTGATGGGAGTAAAAATACAATATACATTTTTTTTTTCAGCACTGGGGATTGAACTCACAACCTCGCATCTGCCAGGGCAGGCGCTTAAGTTGCTGAGCCAAACTCCTGGCCCTAGTTTTTTGAGGCAGGGTCACACTGTGTAGCTCAGGCCAGCCTTGCGCTCTTGTTGTAGCCCAAGCTGGCCTCGAACTCACAACGCTCCTCCTACCTCAGCCTCCCGAGTGCTGGTATTAAAGGCGTGCGCCACCACGCCCGGCTACAATATACATTTTGCATTGTTTTCATTTTCAAACATATGAAACTAGGAGGACAGCTAAACAGAGGATGTTAAAGAGATAATGTTCACACAGGACCACCTATACTCAAACTAATAAAATTCCCTAAAGAATACAAAAATAAAAATTAAATCATCCCAGTGGTTTCTGGGTGAGGCATGGACTCTAGGCAGCGGGGTAGGTGCCTGGTGGGGATGAAATGATGGTCGCCTGGCATAGGAGGTAAAAAGTAGGCAGATTTGGGGGGTGTGTTAGAGGTAGAGCTCACACATTGCTGCTTCTTAATTTAAAGATGCTTCAACGGGGCTGAGGGTGTAGCTCAGTAGTAGAGCACTTGCCTAGTATGGGTGAAACCGGAATTCCAGCCCCAGCACTGCAATAAATAAAATTAAAATGCTCAAAAAGAATATGTCCACGTGATGGGAGTCAAACATTTACTGTGAAGGCGGCAGGAGTGTTTCGTTCGTTTCTGTTCTCAGAAAGGAAAGGGGGCGGGGGCGGGGGCGTGTGCGCGTGCGCTTGCTGAGCAGTGGGGCTTGGGCAGCCACATGGAAAACGCTCACTCTCCCCAGCTCTACCTCCAAAGCAGGTAGAATTTAGTTGTACTTGCTAAAGTAAACTTTGTATTTGTGATTCAAGAAAGAAAAAATTCCAAATTCCTAGGTTTAGGAAAGTGACTTTATTTATTTAGGTTTTTTTGAGATAGGATCTTGCTACGTAGCACAGGCCAACCTCCAACTCACAGCAATCCTCCTGCCTCAGCCTAAAGAGTGCTGGTATTACAGCCATGTGTCACTGCATCCAGTTTAGGAAAGTGACTTTAAACAAAGAAAAGATTCCTTTTATTGACTTGGGTTTGTCTGTCCTGCTAGAGATTGGGAACAATTTACCACCTCAAGACATGGAGCAGTTTTTGCCTCATTTGATGAAGAAAGTAAGAAACACACTTAGACTCTCAATTCCAGATCATTAATTTGAAAAATTATCAGAACTAATCACTGTTTTCTAATGTACTTGCATGCACTTAAAACTGAAGCCAACATTTCCTTTGATGTATGATAAATATGTATTATGGTTCTGGAAAATTAAGCGGCATCTTGTGTGGTTTTTTTAAGGCCTAAAATTATGCTAATTACATTCCACATATTTTGATCAGCAGAGGGAGGTGCTGCTGTGTGAGGCAGGGCAGCTCCCTGCACCTCTCTGAGCACCTGCTGATCTGCAGTCTGAGGTTCATGATTCCCAGTCCCACGCACACTGGGCACTTAGTAAGTGTAGTTACACGTTGGCGATGGCCGCAGGGTCCTGAGGGATAGGTCCCTCAAGGCCTGGTGTTCACTGCCAACCTGAAGCCCCGGGAAATGATGTGTGGGGGAGTGAGTGCCGAGGGGGCTGATGGGTATGAATGTGTGGTGCACAGGCAGGTCTGTAGTCAGCTGTCCCGTCTGCCAGCACAGAGGGCACGGCGGGCCTGGCACACTTTGGGATTCCTTTGGTCCAGAAGCATAAAGATACAGCAGCCCTGGGGTAGCTGCCTCCTGAAACAGGAAGCTCCCATCACTTCCATTTGGCACAACAAAGTGCAGGGGGGATTTCTGTTTTTGTTTTTTTGTGGTGCTGGGGATCAAACTCAGAGCCTCATGCAGTCCAGGCAGGTACCCTACCACTGAGGTACACCCTCAGCCCCAAAGTGTGATTTTAAAGTGATAGAAGGCCAGGAGTCAAATGTGACTGTCCCCTTAAGCCAACAGAACCATGTCCAGTGCCTGGCATGGAGCAGGCAACAGAATGTCCTTTGTCAAGTTCACTAGACACAGTGATGTCACATGAGCCACATATAAAACTAAGGTTTTGTACAACTATATTTTTAAAAGAAAAAGCAAAAAAGAAAAAAGAAAAATGAATTTATTTTATATATATATTTATATATATATATATTTACTTTTTTTTGAGTTGGTATCTCACTGTGTTGCCCAGGCTGGCCTTGAACTCCAGCGCTCAAAGGATCCTCCTGACTCAGCCTCCCAAGAAGCTGGAATGGTCCAGCCCTGGCCTACATCCTTTTATCGTACTTAGTCTTTAAGTCCCAGTGTGTGTGTAACCAGGTGCTCAGTCTCCGTTTTGGAGACTCAAAGCTATTACGCCACACAGGGCAGAGGCAGGCTGTTTCCACCGTCGCCGCAGTCCTTGCTTGTCTGGGTCCTCGAGTGCTTAGCCCAGGGCCTGTCTGGTGCACAGTAGGGCCTCAGGGAAAGTCAGTGTGTGAAAACTGCTCAGGCACTGTGCTGTCTGCAGGGGGCAGTACAGGTGACAGGACGTACCTTCTGTGCCAGGGACTGAGCTGAGAGGGGAAGATGGGCATGAAGGCTGAGGTTGGGAGTCATAGTACTCAAATTTGGATCATGGTTCTGCCACTGACTGGCTCTGGGCCCTGGGACAGTTACTTCCACTCCCTGAGCCTCATTTTCTTTCCTCTAAAATAGGAGACACCTAACCCGGGCACAGTGGTGCACACCTGTAATACCAGAACTCTGGGAGGCTGAGGCAGGAGGATCGTATGGTCAGACCTAGCATGGGCAACTTAGCGACTCAGTGAGACCCTGTCTCAAAATAAAAAAATTAAAAAGTGCTGGTAATACAGATCAGTGTGAAGGCCTTGGGTTCAAATCCTTAGTATTACAAAAAGAAAAACGAGATATTTGCCACTTGCTTCTCGGGCTCAGCCTGAGATACCCTGCGATAAAGGATGTGAGAAACTTTTTAAAACCCCCACACACGTTTCTTGACAAATGTGGTTCAAAACCAGACCCCAGAGCAGAAGTGGCCCCAGGAGCCCCACGCTGGTCCTGAACAGCTGACCCCTGGCTGTGACACTTCCTCAGCTGACGCTCACACCTGGAACCTGAAACCGGCTCCACTGTGGCTGGGCTGCTGGGACTGAGCGGGTCAGCGGGCTGCCCGGCTGCTTTCCTGGTCACCGCACCTGCTGCGGAGCTCTCAGCACCAAGCCAAGAGCGGAGAGGTCTGCGCCAGCCTGGACGCAGCAGGGAGCAGCCCACGGTGGCCTCCTGAGAGCACCTGTGTCCAGCACAGGTCTGCAGTGGCTGGGGCTGTGGCCCTGCATCTGGCCCTTCTCTGCTAACAGCTTGCTGTGTGACCTCAAGCGAGTTTCCATCCTCTCTGGGCCTCATGACTCCCAGTGGGAAGCTGGACACGGAGTTCTCTCAGAGTGACAGCTATGGTTCTTTCCTGCATGGTGTCTGTTTCCCTTCTTCTAACTTCAGCCCCCCAGCTTTCCTCTGGGGACGTCCTCTCCCCAGTCTCACTTTATGGATTGGGAAAGTGGACTCCAGTTCCCCCACCCTGCTGCAGGCGTGGGTCTGTGACCAAACCTGCTGAGTGGAAGTCACAAGCAGAAATGGGCATGTGACAGTCCTGGCCAAGGTCAGCCAGCCTGTGGCCTCTGGCTCAGAATCAGGCTTGTAGCAGCAAGGCACAGCCCAGAAATGGAGAAACACAGATTTCTAAGCTTGGGTTTAGCCTTTTCTGGAGCTGATATCTTACAGACTTTCTAATAACTTCCCTCTTCTGCTTGAGCTAGTTGGGGGCAGTTTTCTGCTCCCTTAAACAACAGAGTACTCTTCAGTACAGAGGAAATTTTTACAAGGGATTGTAATTCACACTCAAGCGTAAATGCTTGAGAGCAAAGACTTCTCTGATAGCAGTTCTGATAGAAGAGAAGTTAAGATGACACTAGATCCACTGAATAGGTGAGGATGGGTGGAATATGGACCCCATTAAACTGATAGCACTAAAGCCATACCTTAAAAGCACCTGGCATATGCTAGGCCCTTTATATACATCTGTGGAATGAATGGGTTGTGTTCTACTCCCTACAGGCCTCACCATATGGGGCCGAAGGCAGACCAGAATTGTGAACCCATTTCTCAGACAGAACAATGAAGGCCCCTGGGTGAGAAGATCTCCCTGTGGTGAGTGGCAGGCAGAATAACTCTCAGCTCTCCTGCCTGTGTCACGGTGGCAGTCAACCCCATAGGCCACAGGCGACAAAGGGGAAGGGAGGAATGAGGAACCCAAACAGGAAGCTCAGGAAGGTGACCCCAGGGCCTGCAGCCTGAGACTGTCGGCTTAGAGGAACTTTCCCTTCTCGGAACAGCTCAGAGAGGGTGGGGCGTCTTCCCCAAACAGAGTCCAATTCCCTGAGCAGTTTCTGGGGGTGTAGAGCCTGGGTCTCCCCTTCCTCAGGTTCCCTGTCTTCTGAATGGACCATCCCCCTCCCCAAGTGACTGTCAGTTATTTGGGGGTCACCTCGTGCCTCCTTTTGGAGCCTTGGTTCCTTTCTGAGGGTGCTGGGCACTTGGTTCTGCAGACAGGAAGGTACTCGGGGGTGGAGGTCTTGGTACACAGATGAGTGTGGCCCACAGAGGGCAGGGGAGGCTCAGGCTGGCACAGAGGAGAGGGATGAAACAGTGCAGCAAACCCAGGGCCTCTTACTTTGCTCGGCTTGGCCAGATGGTTGGCGCCAAGATGTTTGAATTCTGAAAACTTGTTCAGACTATGGACTGACTTTTTTTTTTTTCCTTTGTACTAAGGATTGAACCCAAGGCCTCGTGTAGACCTTGTGTAGGCTAAACAAGGGCTCTGCCACTGAACACCACCTACAGCTCTTTTTCTTTTTTCAGACAGGGTCTTGCTAAATTGCTCAGACTGGCCTTGAACTTGCAACCTGCCTGCCTCAGCATCTCAAGTAGTTGGGATTACAGGTGCTCTGCCTGTACATACCAAATTCACAGCGTGTTGAAAGTTACCTTTGGGTTATACAGTCAATTGCAGGGCACCTATGAGCTTCCTTGGAATAATTTTATTTCTAAGGTAGGCAGGGGTGGGGCAGTTTGAAGTCAGACAGAGTTGGGCTTCAATCCTCATTCTGCCTCTTTTTTTTTCTTATTTAGGAGATAAAAAAAGGCACATATAACAAAGACAAAAAGCAAAACAGACAAACAAACGACTAGAGTAAATGCACGACACTCATTCTGCCTCTTAAAAATAACCAAGCCTTTTAAAATATAGGTCAGCTCACTACTCTCCTTTGCTCAAAACCCCCAGGGCTCCTATCTCACTTGGAATAAGAGCCTCAGTCCCCTCCTTGGGATCTGGCCTCCTCCGGCCTCGAAGACCTGTGTCCTAGCACTGCTTCTGTCAGTACACTCTATCCACCCAACACATCACCCTCTTCCTCCGTGTCCTCTCTCTTTTTTTTGTCCTCTCACAGCATGAGGGATGGAACCCAGGGCCTCAGTACTGAACTAAGCACTGAGCACTGAGGAAGACATTCCCACTCCTTCTTTTATTTTTCTTTTGAGAAGGGTCTCACTAAGTCACTACGTTGTCCAGGCTGGGCTCAAACTTGCTATCCTCCTGCCTCGGCCTCCTAGAGTGCTGGGATTACAGGTGCATACCACCATGCCGGGCCTTGCTGTTCTTCAACTCACCAATTATGCTTCCACCTCAGGGCCATGGCATGTGCTGCCTTCTAGAACATTCTTTACTTTGAAAGTCATCTTTACTTCTCCCTGCCTCTGCAAAGATCTCACCTTCTCAGAGGCTGTGATAGGAACCCCCACCCTAAATCCTGTCACTTCCCAGCCCACGGCCAGTCACACTCTTCACTCAGCAGCCCCAAGGGTGCCTCTCAGTTCTCCAGCTGCACAGGGCACAGGTGGTCAGTGGCCCCGGCTGCTGTGCTGTGAAGGCCGCCACTGCCGTCATGCCGAGGGACACTGAGGCAGGCTCCTGACTTGGGCACAACCCTGCCAGTTCTCCTTTGAGCTGCGCTACCATTTGAGATGCTTTGCCTGCCCTTCCTTTCTTCTCCTGCCTCTCTTCCCTCCATCCTCCTCTTATTCTTCCTGAAGGGACAGATCCACCTCTCCTTACCTCTCCCCACCTTCTCACCCCACAAATTCCCCGCAAGCTCCATCCCACAGGAGGGAGGCTGCTTCTCAGGGGATCTGGACCCACACACGGGATACACCGCCTGTTGCTTTGGCTCTGCTCCGCTCCCTCTCCCGGAAGGCAAAATGCACAGGGAAGGAAGGGCCACGCTCTTTTCCCCACGGAGGCAGCGTTCCCAGTGTGTGAAGGGAGGGCCCGGCCGGTGCTGGGAGACTCTCTGCTGAATAATGAACCCAGGTTCCCCAGCTTCCTGGGTGCGCCGGCTTTCCCACGGCACCACTGCAAATGCGGTACAAACCCAGAGCAGCTGCCTGTGGTCAGCTCCTTGCCAGGAGTTGCCCCCTCCACACAGGAAATGGTGGCTGGTTCTGCCCAGGGGACGCGGTGACAGGTTCCACTCTAACCTGCCATGCTGCTCTGCGGTCAGCTGTCCTCAAAGCCAAAATAACAAGCCAAAATAGCCTTTCGCAGTTTTGTTTTGTTTTGTTTTGTTTTAGGTCAACAGAGTTCCAGGCCTTCGTTTCTTTTATATTTTGGAGGTTATGTGTTTGTTTTAAAAGTCACATCTCATCACCTAGGAAAGCATTAGTACATCCTTCTTGTTAAAAACATAAACGTGACAAGGTGGAGGTGCCGGTGTGTGTCTATAATCCCGCAGGAGGATCCCAAGTTTGAGGCTGAGGCCCAGTGAGACTGTGTCTCCAAACAAAATTAAAAAGAGCTGCGGGTATAGCTCGGTGATGCCTAGCATGGGTAAGCCCTGAGTTCAACCTCTAGTACTACACACACACATACAAAAATCAAATATTACAGATAAATTTAAGATATCTTGGGGCCATTCCTTTCATACACCCACCATGGACACCTCTCTTGCCCTTCTCCACCCAGAAAACCTCTCCAACATCATTCTACCTTCACATTCACACACAGGTATACGAAAGCGGGTGCTGTCCATGCCCTGCCCCAATTATTCTACCCTTGTCATTTTGGGACATTCTGGCAGGACTTCCAACTGCCAGCATCTGCCTCTGCCTGAGAGTTTCTCCGTGACTCCTGGTGCCTGAGGTGCCCACGATGCTGGCAGGCAGGAAGTGCCAGCGAGCTGTCAGGCCCCCAGAGCAGCCTTGAACCAATGGCTGGCAGAGGCAAGTAGACACACATCTCAGGGCCCTTATCTCTTGAGTGAGCACTGTGCTGACTCCCACAGGGCCCAAAGGGACCGAGTTCCAGGTGCTCACTGTTTCTCTTCCCCAGTTCTCCTCCCCAGTTCTGTATCTGGGTTTCTGAAACCAGCTTCCAAATAAACTATTTACATTTGAAACCTTAACTACAGTCTGCTTCTGGAGAAACCCAAATTATGTCATAGATACTCATAGAAATTGTGCAGGTTGTGTACTTGTGTGTGTGCGCGTGCGTACATATACATAAAAGGAATTGTATAGCTGGAATCATGAGGTGGTGTCCCTCTCATGCCCATTCTTCAGAAGAGGAAATTGAGACTTAGAGAGTAGAGGGATTCGTCTGGTGCATACAGATAACAGGAGGCAGAGCGGGCACTCAGGCTCAGGTTTGTCTCTTGACCTCTGTCTACTGCTCTTCATTTCTCCAGCAGAGATGGGGTGGCGCTCCTACATTCCTGAGCCTCTGGACTTCAGGGCGATCTGGGGGAGCTCAGGTCGTGACTTTGGGGGTGGGTTAGGCATGCAAGTCCTGGGGCAGGGTACCAGGAGGATGCAGCATCAGGCAGTGCTGCAGCATGTGTGGCTACAGCCACCAGTGAGAACCAGACACACTTCACACACCAGCAAGGGTTTCTTCCACATCTCTGCCCACTCCCCCGGCCGTACACACCATTCCCGAGTGGGGCCCAAAGTGCTATGGGGGTTTGTGAAGAAAGAGGGAGCCTGAACAAGATCGTGCTACTGACTTGCTGTGTGAGCAGGAGAGTTACTAACCCTCTCTACGCTTCATATTCTAAAGAAAGGAAATCTTGTCATGATTGGAGAGAGGGGCTTGAAAACTCAAGAGGTTAGAAGAGTTTACAGGTCAAGGCCTGAACGGTCCCCGGACCACAGACACCTTCTCTCCCCCTGAGGAGAGGGCACCGGGCAGCAGCCTGGACAGGATGAGGGCAGGGTGCATGTTTTCGGGCCCGGCGTTGCGGCTCAATGGTAAAGATTCTGCCTCGAATACAGGAGGCCCTGGGTTTGGTGCCTTGCACCACACACGCACACAAACTAAGAACTAAAAGAAAATTTTTAAATATGCTTTTTACACTCACTAAGGTGATAATCAATAATAATAATGACAATAATGCAGATAACAGTAACTGTGAAAATGTGGGAAAACCAACTCTCATATGCTGCTGACAGAAATGTAAAGTGGTAAAAAACAGTTTGGCAATTCCTCACAAAATTAAACAGAATGATTATATGATCCAGCAATTTCAGTCCGAAGTATAAACCCAATGGAACTGAAAAAAGGCACCCATCATGTGTACACAACAGTACTATTCACAATAGCCAAGAGGTGGAAACACTGGAGTTTCCACGTAGGAACAAGTGGATGAACAGACTGTGGTCTATCCATTCAATGATTCAGCCATAAAATAAGTGAAGCACCAATACTTTCTTACCATGTGGATGAGCTTCGAAAATATTCTTTTAGGTGAAGGAAGCCAGCAGAAAAAGTTACTTATTATGTGATCCCATTATATGAATTATCCAGAATAAATCAATTCAAAAACCAAAAAGCAAAGTGGTGGTTGCCAGGGACTATGAATTAACTACTTCCTAGGTATAAGATTATCTTTCGGGGTAAGGAAAATGTTTTGGAAATACATAGAGGTACTGGTTACACAACACTGTAAATGTTCAAAATTCCACTGAATTGTTTACTTAAAATGGTTAATTTTATAGTTATGTGACTGTTACCTTAAGGCACATTTTTTTTAAATTGCAAATTACACAGGAGTTTTAATTTAAAAAGGTTAAACAAATGATGGTAAATCAAACAGTGGGATGTTATAGAGCCACAAAAATTCAAGAACATTATAATGACATGGAAAATGCTTGTAACATAATGCTAAGCACATGAATAAGGTAAAAAGGGTATGTGAAGCATTACACTAATACTGGTAAATAAAAGGTGCATAGAAGACTATGGAGAATATACTAAAATTTAAAAATCTGCGCTTTCATTTTTTTGAGTACCTACCAAGTACCAAGCACAGAGAACAAGAAGGATAAAATGCTTGCAGCAGAGAACCTATGGCCTAGAAAACAATCATGGGTTTGAGAGAACTGGGGGGGCCAGAGAGCCGGACTCTGCGCTCCTTTCTCCCCTAGACTCCCTGGGTGACACACCCAGGCTTCAGTACTCCTCTCACACAAAAGGGGAGAGGGAGAGTGCGCCTCTGGAGAGTCATCCAACCTCTGAGTCTTTTCCCCAAGGAACATCTGCACACACGCCCCAGGTCACACTCCCTGACACATTACTTACTGTAGTGAGTCAGGTCCTGGGAAGGACCTGAATGTCCACCAACAAGAGAATGAGAAAAAATGGCAGCAGTGTCCTGCTGCGTTATGCACAGCAGTTAGAAGGAATCTCTCTGCGATTTCAAGCATACACAGCGGGTCTTGGGATGTATCCTTTGTGGATAAAGGGGAACTGTTTTAGAGCTTTAAAACACAGAAAACAATTTTATGTATTGTTTATGCATACATATGTGTGCAATAAATTTATAAAAGTGAAGACTGCAAGGATCAGAATCAATGAGAATGGTGCCTCCAAGGAGGGAAAGAAATCGGACTGAGGGGGGAAGCTTCAATTTTATCTATTACATTTAGTAACTTTATTTTTAAAAAATTGGACACAAACAGGATAAATACTGACAGTTAATTTGAAGGGTGGATTTCTGAAATATTTAGTATATTATTTGCTTTACCATAGTCTATCTAACACCCCACACCCGACAAAAGATGAATGAAAACAAAATGACGAGGTAAAGTAATGGATCTCTACTGAGATCTTCCTCTATGCCAGCCAAGGGCGATGGCAGCAGTTCTCAGAGTGGGGTGCCTGGACCAGCAGCATGGCATTCCCTGGCAGGACAAGTTCTCAGTGTCCTGCACCAGACGCACAGAGCCAGGAGCTCTGGAGTTGGGGCCTAGCATTGCGTCTTTCAGCAAGGCTTCCCGGGGGATGTGGATGTGTGAGTCTGAGTACATCTAGGCTGGACAGGAACAGTGGTGACAACAGTTAACATGCATTGGGTAGACAGACCTGTCAGACAGGGCTCCAAGAGTTTTCCTCCAGTACTCAAAATAACCCATGAAGGACCAGCCTGGGTCTGAAATTTGAAATGCTCTGAACTCTGAAATTCTTTGAGCATGGACAGGACACCGTAAATGGAAAAATTCCACACCTAACTTAAGGTGGCAGTTGAAATGTAGGCACACCAAACCGGGCATGGTGGTACACACCTGTAATCTCGGAATGTGGGATGCGGAGGCAGGAGGATTCAAAGTTCAAGGCCAGCCTAGGTAACTTAGCAAGACTCTGTGTCAAAATAAAAACTAAAAATGGCTGGGGGGTGCAGCTCAGTGGTAGAGCACCTCTAGGTTCCACAAGTCCCCATATTCCAAAAACTAAAACCAAAAATGTAGGTACACTAAAAAATGTATAAATAACGTTCAGACTACGTGTATAAAGTGTACGTGAGACACCCGAATTTAGTATTGGGATCCCAAGATCTCTTTTTGTGTACTTGACAATATCCATAAATCTGAAAAAAATCTGAAAACCAAAACAACTCTCATTCCACGTATTTCAGATGAGGAACACTCAGCCTGTGTTAACATTATCATCTCCATCCTGAAACTGCAGAAACAGAGATGCAGAAAAGGCCGACCCCCGCCGAAGGTCCCACAGAGAGCCTGCCCCCAGAGTCCCTTCCTCTGACCACCACACTGAGCTGTCACACACATCACCTCTCACATTCTAGCTCATACAATCTCCAGAGGAAGATTCAAAATAGCCCCATTTTACAGATGAGGAAACAGGAATCCAGAGAGGGGCAGTGACTCGCCCAAGGTCTCACAACAGGAAAGTGACAGGGAAGACACTGTCCAAGAGGTTCTAGGGCTGGACCTAGACCGCCCGAGGGTCGCAGCGGCCGAGGGGAGGAGGGGGCGGGGAGGAAAGCGCTGGTCGCGCAGCTGCAGCCGCGGGGTGGCCCGCGGTCACGCCTCCGCCCAGCCTCCCGCGAGGGCCTTCCCCTCCGGCTGCGGCCCCTTCCTTTCAGAAGGGGAACCCGGACGGCCCAGAGCAGCGGGGCCGCCGCAGAGCCGCTCCAGCTGGCGCTCACCTGGGCACCTCGTCCCCGCGCCCCGCCCCGGCCCGGCGGCACCCGGCCGGCCTGCCCTGCCCTCGCCGTCGGAAGCCCCCGCCGTCCTCACCTGGGCGCCCGCCCGTCGTCCTCTCTCGGGCAGCCCGGATCCTCGCAGCTCGAGCGCCCCCCCAGCTCCGCTGTCTCCGGGCCGGGCGCCCGCGCCTGGACCGCACCGACCGACTGAGGCGCGAGCGCGGGGCTGCGCTCCAGGGGCTGCGGCGCCGCGGGGCTCCCGGGCGCGGTGGTGCTGACCCGCGCGTCCCCTCCCCTCGCCTCCGAGCCTCGGGGCGTCCGAGCTGCAACCTCGACTTGGGGCGCCCGCAGGCATCTGGGGGCCTTGGCCGCGCCCAGAGCGCCCAGAGCGGCACGAACCCCGCCCTGAAGTGTCCTGACACCGCCCCCTTAGAGTCAGACCCCACCCCGAGGTCACAGCCAGCTCCGAGGATCCTCGCCTCGCCTCCGGCCGCGGCTACCGCTGCCCTAACCCCGCCGCCAAAGAATTTTTTCCTTTCAACGCCAGCCACCGGACGCGACTAACCCTGCCTTCGAGGATCCTAACCCGGACCCTGAGGAACAATAACTGTGCCCCTAAAGATTTTAACCCGTCTGCTAAATATCCCAAATGCATCTTTCCCAAATCCTGACACCTCTTCCAATGCTTTCTAATCACGCCGACCGTCTAACCTTGTGATAAAAGGATTTTAGCCTCATCTCCAGGGATTCAAACCCACAAGTACAACAACCCAGCACCTGCTCTCCTCCCAAGAGCCTCACCCTATCCCCAAGGGTCCTAATTCAACCAAATGAAGGACTCTAACCTCCCTCCAAAGGATGCAAGCCTTAGCAATGGAATATCATTTCGCCATAAAGGAGAATGAAATCATATCATTTGCAGGAAAATGGGTAGGACTGGAGACCATCCTGTTAAGTGAAATAAACTAGCAGCAGAAAGTCAAATATTACGTTTCCTCTCAAATGAGGAATATGGGGGAGGGGAGGGGAGGAGAGAATGAAAGGGCGAAGAAGAGGGAGAGGCGGGGGGCGGGGCATGGAAGTAGACACGAGTCTGCCAGAGAAGGGGCACGGCGCGGGGGAAGCCGGGGATGATGCGGGGGACGATCGACGCACAGTCCGCCAACATGAGACTCACTAGTCTGGGTAACTAATACTCACTGTACAAAAAATCTAACTCTGTCCTCAAGATTTGTAACCTTAACCTCGGGGATTCTAATATTGTTCCTGGGTGATCCCTCTCTCCAAGAGTTTTAATCTCCAGGATTCTAATTACACCCTTCCAAAAATTCCAACCCTTCAGAGATTCTAACTCCACCCATCAAAGGACTCTAACTCCTCCCTCCAAAGACTCTAAACTTGCACAGATCCTAAAGCCTCCCGGCAAAAATCCGACCCATTTCCCCCACTCCATCCCTCCCCTTCCACCCTCCCCTCCCCCACCTGCCCACCTCGCTGCCTTCCCTGCTTCTGTGGTCAGCGGTTTTCCTGCCACCTTCCCACGCTATTCAAACGTCATGCAAAGTTCTCGCTGCCCTCCCGCAGGAAGTTTCTGGGCTCATTTTGGGCAGGATTCCGGGCAGTTCAGAGGACTTTCTAAATTGAAGGGGGTGAAAATCAGGCTGGAGGGCTACAGAGGCCCGAGATGGATGGGATGGGTGCCCCGTGCCATGCAAGGGTAGAGAGCTTCCATTTCTGGGAAAGATGGGACTGTCACCCTAAATTGTGCAAGCAGCCTTCCAAAGTGTACAGAGATCCTGCTGCATCAGGCTGTTCCCCCTACTCCCAGCCACGGGCCAGTCCCGGTCATGTCACCTCCCTTTCATTCACTTACAGGTGCATCCATTCATTCATTCAGCAGTGTTGCGCTGGGGTGTGAGGGGTCCTCATATTCAGCACTGTGCGTATCTGGTCCACGTAGTTCTTTGTCTTGATGGATTGTTCCCCTCACAGTACGATGCTTGACAGCATTCCTGGGCTCTACTCACTAGATGCCAGTAGCAACACCCCTCCCAGTTTGGATCATCAAAAATGTCTCCAGACATGGCCAGATGTCCCCTGAGAGGGCAGAACCTGAATGAGAAAGACAATGATCCTACTCTTACATATTTGGTACAGGTGCTTGCACATGTGTAAGCACTTTTTATAAAAGTAAGCAATGTCTTGTGTGTGTGTTTACTTAAATGATGCTTATTTAATGTCTTACTTTTTCCACTCTATTGCTGTTGTTACTGTCTGTTGAAGGTCACAATCCTGTAGTCATTGTGCACACTCCACATTTTTTTTTTTTTGTCCTCCTGGTCATGGACACCTAGATTGCACACAGTTTCACATTAGTGTTAACAGTGCCACAGTGGACATCCTCACACACATTGTCTTATGGGCACTGTGAAATATCAAAAAGACTTGGTTTGCCATGAATGAGAAGTAATGGCAGAATGGCCACTGTCCCATTCTCTTTCCCATCTTCCCCATATTCTCACCAATCCTTGGTATTATACAATGGTCTTGAGTTCCAGAAGCTGACTGTGGATACAGACTTAAGTGAAAATGGTTTATTTAGGAAATGCAGAAAACTGGTCAGGAAGTGGGTGGGTGAGGCAGAGAAGGGAAGGGAGCCAATTATGGGAGGGTTGTAGAGCAGTTACCACTGTGGGCATTTAGGGTTCAATCCTGCGAGGGAACCTGGAGGCAGTGTAGCTTCCCCAGCTGTCAGTCTCCCACCAGAGCAGCACTGGGTGGAGGATACCCTGGAAGGTGTCAATCTCCAGCACTTTCGGCCTGCCCCACACATGCATCAGAAGCTCCAGGAAGAGAATGGCAGGTCCTGGGAAGGCCCAGGTAGCACTAGAGGGCTTTCACCAGCATTAGCCACATCTCCTTTCAAAAGTTGCCATTCTGTATTGGCAGATGACATGATATTCTACATAAATTACCCCAAAAATTCCACTAAAAGACTTCTAGATTTAATGCCTAAATTCAGTAACATAGCTGGATACAAAGTCAACACTCAAAAATCAATAGTACTTGTATACACAACAACAAACACATTGAGAGAGAAATTAGGGAAGCCACACCCTTCACAATAGCACCCAAAAGAATGAAATACTTAGGCATCAATCTAATAAAGGAAGTAAAAGATCTGTATGTTGAAAATTACAGTATTCTGAAAAAGAAGTTAGAAGAGGATATCAGAAAGTAGAAAGATAATCCTTGCTCATGGATAGGAAGAACCAACATAGTGAAAATGACCATACTCTCAAAATTGTTATACAGATTTAATGCAATCCTGATCAAAATACTGCTGGCATACCTCACAGAACTAGAGAAAACATTCCTAAAATTCATCTGAA